>JAIUZE010011907.1:0-80711 GCA_022085475.1 Heliosperma pusillum | reverse complement strand
ATTGGACCAGAACAGGAACAAGATCAATATAGAATTCACATTCACGCTCGGTAGGAATCCCGGGCAATCTTCGGGGAATACATCAAAGAATTCTCGAACAATAGGCACATCTTCAATACTTGGCAAAGAGGTATTTGAAGAAGTCACAACACACAAGAATGCTTGGCGACCTTTTCTAACCATACTTACCAACTTCATAGCGGAAATTAAAGACACACCCTCACGGGGATGAGATCCCTTATAGGTTATTCTAACCCCTAAAGGACTCTTTAAATAAATCTTTTGATCACGACACTCGAACCTAGCATGATACATAGCTAACCAATCTATACCTAAGATAATATCAAACTCTCCTAAAGGAAACTTAAGGAGATTCGCGGGAAAGATAGAACCCGAAATAGAAATAGGTACATTTGGATAAAGGGTTGAACAAGAGATAATATCTCCAGAAGGTAAAGATATGGGAGTATCCTCACTAGATGTAGGCTTGATAGCTAATTTACTAGCATAAGTCGATGACACAAAGGACATAGAAGCACCGGTATCAAAAAGAATAAGACACGGTTGCTCTAAAATTGAGAACATACCCGTAATAATCTCGGGATGAGCGTCGGCTTCGGCACGACTCATGACAAAGATTGAACCCTTAGGCTTAGGAGGAGGGGGCAACTTTCGATCGGGGCAATCCTCGTAACGATGACCACCCTTTTGACAAAAGTAGCAAACATAAGGCCGATTGTTACACGTTCTACCGGGGTGTAGAGGAAGTCTACAACCGTCGCAAAAGCGACCTTGAGCTTGAGCTTGAGAAGTATAAGGCCTATGAGCCACATTTGAAGTAGCTCTAGGAATAAAAGGAGCAGGATTCCTTCTATTAGCATTGGAAGAAGGATTAAACCTCCTCTTGTTAGCATAGGAATTAGAAGAAGACGGAATAAACGGCCTCTTCCCAAAAGCATTCGGCCTAGGAGCATAAGAAGGAGAGGGATTATTCATTGAAGCTTCATCTCTAATGGCCTTCATTGAATTTTCAGCCCACAAGGCATCGTCGTAGAGATCTCCAAAGGATGCGGTACCCCTTCTCACTTTACTTTGAAGAACGACATTCAACTTATTACGATAATAGAAAGCACGATCTTCATCATCACGAATAAGCCTTGGCGCAAAATGAGCGAGCTTATTGAACTCCGTCGTAAAATCTTGAGCCGATAGGTTGCCTTGCTTAAAATCTATGAACTCCTTGAGCCTTTGTTGTTTAAGCTCTTTGGGATAAAACCTACCCTCCACAAGAGCCTTAAAGCAAGCCCAGTTAAAGTCCTCCTCGAGAGTTGTCGTGGCACTTGTGATAGCCCACCAGTTGTCTGCTTCCCGCACTAGAAAGTGCTTGGCTATCCTCACCTTATCCTCTTCCCGGACTTGGTAAAGATCAAACTGCTTCTCCATCTCACGGAACCAGTCGGATAGCTCCGTAGGATCCGGCTCTCCACCATAAGGCACGATCTTACTCCTTGCAATCTGACCCGCCACCCATGCATAACCACCTTGTTGGTTGTCCTCCCTTCTAGGGGGAACTTGGTTGGCATTAGCTAGAGCGGCATCTTGCTGATTCTTCAGCACTTGAGCAAGAGCCTCCATCATAATATTTTCAGCTAAACGCGGTCTAACCATCTTCATAAGAAACAAAAACAAATTAAGTTACTCCTATCAATTAGCATAAACAAATAGACTACCAAATAAAGTCCTTAACTTCTACCCAACTCTCATTTATTATTTCAAGGTCAAGTAGTTTAAGTTAGGGTTCACGTGTGTGCGTCGGGAGCGGCAAAGCTCTGATACCAACTGTGACAACCCTCGCGAATGCGGAAAGATAAAACATACAAGCATGTGAAAATATATGCGGAAATACGGTATTTTAAAAACTTTTATACATGCAAGTTTAAATACACGAGGTATGTCAAAATATTACAACTATGAACGGAAATACAACAAAGAGACGGGGTCTCTTAAAATGTTAACAAAGAGCAAGTGTTTAACAAAAACTAGCTACTATCGTCTAGAGGTGAAACTTCCAGGGACAACGCCCGCTAGCTCACACCCGAACCCCAAAATGTCACAGCCAAAATATCATCCAAGCAAGTAACCTGTTCATCCATGAAAAACATGAATGCCACAGTCAGTGGGGAGTAACTCCGGGTTCTCCCAGCCATATCACATCAAACGAACATATAAGGAAATACAAAAGTAAAGCATGCATATATAGATAGATATACATGTGAGATACAATAATAATAGATAGGCAATTCTATAGATAATGATAAGAATATAAGAGGTACAAAACCGAATCCATCATGATATTCAAAGACTCGGGAAAGACACTCTTAGGCAATCGAATACGCTCACTAGGGCTTACATCTCACCGTTAGCGGTATAAGATTGATAAGATTGAGACTCGACAGACAAACCACGTCAAGTCATGCGATGATCACAAGAAATACAACATTTTATCATCCATTCACGAACCAAGACCTTGACGATGTCAAGTCATGTAATGACCATGAATACAATCATGAAATCACACATTCAAAGACAACGACACAAAGACGACCTTTCTCACGGTAAATGAAACGCACTAGCATCGTGTACATGACAAGTATGATTAAAAGGCAACCACGGGATAAAACATTTCCCTGAAAGCATACACGATAAAACATTTCGCGTATGTAGACTAATTTCCTCCTGGTAGCACGACGATAATAAATATCCGGTCCTAGTCTAAACCTGGCCAGGATCTCGGAATAAACGTGTTCCAATTCGACATGCGATAAAACGTTTCGCATCCAAGACTCGGCTTATAATTAATAAATGCCGAGTACCGCCAAATCGTAGATCAATTCACGAAAGGCGGAAAAGAGCTCAAGCCTCATAACACGCGTACGCTACATGCAAATAACACCACCTCGCAAGTATACAACATTTGACGGCCGGGTCGAACAACGCATAGCGTTCAACTCCCAACAACTTCGTCATATGCCCACTAACACATGCATTTAAGCAGTAGGATACCTCTCCGTTCCGACATTCCAGCCTTACGAACGGGAAGGTAGCCAAGGGAATGAGAATACAAAGCACAATACAAAATAGTGCTCAAACCGACTCATTTGTAAAAACCGACTCAAAGTGGGAACATATCGAAAACCGTCACAAAACAGGTGATACATGCGAAAGAGATATCATATATCCAAAACATGAATATTATAAGACATTACGTAAAATTATACGATAAACCGATCATGCGAACTATTATAATTTACGAGTTTTAAAAGTCAAAAGAAAACAACACAGCCGTGTTGCAGGCCGGGCAGGGGACCCGTGGCCGGTGGGCCGGCTCAGAACACAGGCAAAAACCCAAAAACAGAGAAAAGAGGTCTGGGCCGGTCGGTAGACCGGCGGCCGGTCGACCGGCACAGAACATCACACCAAAATCAAAACTTCCCATACTGATGTGTTCCAGGCCGGTGGAGGGACCGGTGGCCGGTGGGCCGGCCTGGAGCACCTCTTCATGCAAAAACAAAGTTTCCAAATGAGTTACTGGAGTGTTCCCAGCCGGTTGGCAGACCGGCGGCCGGTCGACCGGCAGGGAACCCCAGTTCACCCGAGAGCCTCTTACACTTAACCAATTTATTTCCAAATCATTTCAATTCTCATATATACTTCAAATAATCATCAACAATCAATATAATTCATCAACATTCATCATATAACATCTTTCACTAATCATAGCATGGTTTCTAATCTTCCTAATCGTATTCTAATACGATTTTCTAGCATATAAACATGTAAAACACGTAAGTGATACCGAGTAATCCCTTCACCGTTACCTTTTAGCGACTTCACTAATCGTCAAGCTCCTCTTCAATAAGGAAATAGTCTTTGTCGGGATCTTGGAGGTCACCACCTACAAATAGATCGTAAAAAGATGAATAAAGTTCATCTTGAGAAAGACGGGAAATTTGAAAAGCGAGAAAGACGATGATTTTAACATCAATACGGATAGAGGAAGGTACGGGGAGAAGAATAAGATAAACTTACGTAAATTCTATCAAGTAACGAAGAAATTACGACAATTCTAAGATCGAATCCAAAGAGGGAAAAGCTCTTGAGGTTTCTTAAGGAAGAAGGAAGATATTTGTGTTTGATTTGTGTTGAATGAGATAATAGGTTAAGGAAGGGAGTAGTATGAGTTGTGTAGGAAAAAGTCAAAGACGATTTCCAAAGTCAAGAAAGTCAAACTAGACTTAAGACGGGATTTTCATGAAATCTCGCAGAAATTCCAAATACGAACTCGGAAATTCTAAATTCGACTCGAAACATAAAAAGCTAATTTAAAACTTAAAATTGCTGAAAAGCTTTCGTAAAATATTTCTACTAGAAAAATAGGGTACATTTCCGGGTGTTACAGACCTTCCTCCTTGACCCTTGTCCACCGGTGGAAACCGGTTAGGTTTAGGAGTATTGTTATTTCACTTGACTAGTTTCACCGACTTAGGTTGAACACGGGAGTGGGAACCGAGGTGGGGTGCCCTTGACCTTCAATTAGAAGTCTGCCCTTGGGAAAGGGAGGGGGATAATTGGGAAATTAGATGCGGACCTAAGGACTTAGACCATCGCTAGGATACCATGGGAGTGGGTTTTAGTTGTGTCCTAAGATACCGGTTGCGAACCCGGGAGGGAGGTAATCGGGACTACTTGTATTGACCGCGAACCCGGGAGGGAGGCGGGAGATACCTTGAGGCGTTTTCCTCTTAAACCGATTGTTTGACAACTAGTTAAAGAGACTTTTGAATGTGAAAGAAACTTGTTGGTGGTGTAATCGAGCCCTAGGCCTTTCTTATTGTTTAGACCATTATTTTTATTACTTGTTTGGTTAGTTTAGTTGACTTATTTAGTTTTTAGCTTAGTTACTTAGCTTAATATCAATTCCCTCATGATTTGCGTAGTTAACTTGTAATTTAAGACGAACTAATATTCGACCTTGACCTCTCTGTGGATCGACCTCGACTACCGCTACTACATTATTAGTTGAGTTTATAAAATTTGTTTTGACCGGGGGAAGGCGACAAAAAAAGCCCGCGTCACAACATGATGGATTTACATTGCACAAATTTACTTGTTATGACATAAACAAGAAAGAACAAATAAAGAATGATAAAGACGATAACACATAGAATTATGTGATTTACTAACGGTGTGTTAACTATGTCCACAGGGCAGAAGAGAGGAGAGTTTTATTAATGTTAAGGAGTATTACAGAGTTTCAAATTCAGACTTCAAATTGTTATGATAGCATAACTGCTAGGGTTAGGTTTAGAGAGTTTATATAGTACTCTCTAAGACCTAGTACATAAAACCTAGAAAGACCCAAAACACACCATAGGCCCAAAACAGAACCTTAGCCCAAACAGATTAACGGATACTACCCCCGCATTGTCACTCGAAGTGGCAACTAAATCGATTCAAGGCATTATTCAACATCACTAATGGTGGAGCTAGCTAGGGGTTAGCAGGGGCGCTCGCCCTCCCTTACGGATGAGATTTTCAAAAATTATAATTAAAATTTTAGAAATTTTTTGGAGGATACCTTATGTTATAAATCGTTCGTACTCCCTAAAATATTTCAGCCACCTAAATTGATATCCTGGGTCCGCCACTGCTCACTAACCTTGTACTTGTAAGCAGTTGTAACTTGTAAGTTGTAAACTTGTAAGCAGTAATATATAAAGGGAACTGATAATGCCACTACCAATTTTGTTAATGTCACAACAATATAAGGTAAGTGTATAAGCATGTTACTATTCACTGTCTCACAAATATGAGTGGCGTTAGTAATTTTTGAGTGGCATTATGGCTTCCCTATATAAAGGGCAATGATAACTATATCACTGTTTTACTAATGTTACTTAATTTGTGAGAAAGTGACATTAATAAGAAAAATATAATTTGCTTGTATTCAAATGACATTACTAAAAATTGTTTTAGTGTTATCCTTGCCCGTTGTTTTTATTCTTTTGATTTTTACATTGGAAATTTGGACAACTGTGTACTTTGTATGCCACTTACTCGTTGTTTTGCCCACTATAAGACAAATACATCCGTATGTTTTAGTTTAATACACCAATTAAGATGGAGGCAATGTTATTAGGATCGAGATCCTACTTTGGATCGTTGAGCTTACTAGGATTGAATTGGTGGAATCGAATCTTAGGATCGTAAAATCCCATAAATCAACTAATATACGTAATTATGTTATCAAATATGTTAAAATCTTATGTTGAAATCTCAAAATATTATTATATTGTCACGTGCCCACAAATTGTAACGGTATATAGTAAATTGCTATCCTAAAGTTATTTATAAAATTTTACTAACCCAAAAAATAGAAGTATTAATAATGTAAGACCGGGTTGTAAAAACGTAGGATCGAGCTAACATTCTACTTTTGAAAATTTTGAGACAAGTTGAATCGTAAGATCCTACAAAATTAAGATCTTACCTAGGATTGGGATCAGTCACCACTTTTTGGATCGTAGAATTGTAAGGTCCTACGATTCGGATCGGGAGTTTAACAACAATGGATGGGTCGACCCACTCGGGTTGGGTTTCAACACTAAAATAACTTGTCGTTTCGGGTTCAGGTTGAACGGGTCACCAAGTCAAAAATTTTGGGTTTTAACCCTAAAAAAACGGGTCATGGTCAAGTTTTGGGTAGTCAGAATTTGACAGGTTTAGGTATGTATAGTGGACATTAGTTATCAAGTCGAATCCATCCGCCTCCTTATATTGCAATGCGTTGAGGGCTTGAGGCTCATTTGACCCACACACAAAAACAATGTAATGTACATGATTACATTATCATAAAATAATTTAAAATAAAATGTTCTTTTATTTATTATTTCTTTAATATTAATTAAAATGTTGTTCTAAAAGAAAAAAATATTAATAGTAGGACAAAGAAAGGATGAGACACACTTTAAAACTAGATTTGGTTATTGGTTACGGCCATACATGTCCATTTAAAAGAACAAGAATTTCTTAACATTAATTTATGTAATTTAATAATTTTGTGATGATTGCTAAAATTGTATGCTACTACTTATATACTCAATTATGTGTAATTTGACTAAAAACATGATGTGTAGGGTTCTATTTCAATGCTCGTTCATTATTATTATAAAAAGTTGTAATTATTAAAAGTAATATGATAGCTTATAGCTATTCGGCCTGTTGATAATGATCTTAATTAATTCTCACAGACTTTGGAAATACATATGAAACTAAACTATATACCAAGTATGATGAAATTAAGAGAGAAATGGGAGAAAACGGATAGGAATTGATATTCAATCGTTTATAAAATATAAGTTAACAGATCCTAAAGCCGATTACACCTAGGTTACTTTTGTTGATTACCTTTGTAAAGTAATTGAGCCTTGTTATAAATTTAGTCAACTTATTCACAAAGTTACTAAGATAGCTTTTAAAGTTAGTTCATCAACTACTTTATAATGTAGTTTAATGTCCTTACAAAGTTATTGAGGTGAGTTATAAGTTAACTTAGTAAGTGCTTTTGACATTAGTGAAGATGGAGTAGTGATCATCTTTATTTTCTAAATAAAATGAAGAGTTTATTTTTCTCTCACGTAATAATTGATGTGGGTTATAGGGGTGTTGTAAGAGTGTCGGTCTCAGGGACGGTTGTTGGTGTCTAAATATGATCTAATAGTCTACTAAGTCTCTTGCAAAGTCACAATGTAATTTGGGTTTGGATTTGTTGGCTAAACTAAATAACAACAATTAAAGACAAATAAAAACAACAAATAAAGTCTAAAACGAGAAAGATTGGATTCTTATCGAATAAGAGAGAAAACTAGGGTGAGTAGGTTCATATGGGTGGTAAAGTCGGGTGAAAAAGCCGGGTTTAATAGTTTAAATGTCGTCTAGTCTAAGAAAGTGAATTGAGGCTTTCGGTCTTACAATTCCTCCTCAAACCGACTCTAACTAGCTATCGCGTCACTAGATACGGTTTGCTAAACTAGCGGTTCTACGAAAAACCACGACTTTCGATCTTATGGTATTCGAAACAAGCGAGAGAATCATGAAAACTCAAGTAGGCATTTCATCAAACATGTTATAAGCATAGCATGGAGACAAGACAATAATCAACTATTAACCCCAACAAAAACACATTAACTCATACTAGAACCCATAATCCCCCACATAACCCTAGCAAGATTACTACTCACTCATATTCAAAGGAAATTCAATATTAATTCAGGATTGCAAAAGGGAATCAACAACAATGAACATCTTCTAATTAACAATGAATAGATAACAAGAAGTGAAATGAAAACTTAATTAAAGACAAGATTAAGTAAAGAAATTATACCAACTTAGAAAAAGGTGAGAACTTTGATATAATAACCAAGATTTTGTCACAAATCTTTGAATACAAACCAAGTTCCAACACTAAAACCAAGTCTCAATTGCTAATTAACCCACTAATAAGCTTAATTATGGAAGATTATTAGAAGATTAAATACTAATTCTATGAAAGTTTCAGATCTAGGGTTTCGTGCCCTCTAATTACAAAAGAGGGTCTATTTATAGGTTTACAAAATGGAGGAAATATGGGCTTCGAAATGCTTCATGGACTGGCAAGGTCACGACCGTGAAAGGTGTTTCACGGTCGTGAAAGCTATCTCACGACCGTGAAACTGCAAGTCACGGTCGTGAGATGTTGCACCCAATGTAGCAGAGACTTTCCATGATCAAGTCACGACCGTGAAATGGGTTTCACGACCGTGACTTCACTTTCACGATCGTGAAATGTGTTTCAGGGCCGTGAGCTGAAATGCTCGATAATCCGCCTTCTTGGAAAGGCATCTCACGACCGTGAGATACCTTTCACGCCGGTGAGATGCTTCTTTTCCCTCTTCCTTTGCTTGACTTTGTTGCTTCCTTCCCAGTTTCGCTTGCCTTGACTCGGGAGGGCTTTGGCGCATCGAGTAGGGCCCCCCAAGGGTATATGGGGCCCCGAAGGTATGACGTGGGTCCTCCGAGTGATCCACCTTCTTCTATGTCGATTTAAATTAGGTAGAAATCGCCTCAAATGACGGTTTACCTACAAAAACATGATAAAAGCGAGAAATATGCTAGAAGAAGGTAAAACACGTAGAAACGCTCTTAGGGAGCGTTAAAGGCAAGAAAAACGAGACAAAAAGGGGTGAAAAAGTAGGGTGAAATGACACTATATCAAATCTCCCCAAACCAAACCCTTATTCGTCCCGAGTAAGGATGAACAATAGTCAAGACCCTTATTTAACTACGCTAAACCTAACCGATACAAGGCAATTAACGGGCCTTGCTCCGTCCCTTCAACTCGCAACAAGGTATCCATGAGGTAGGACGCCTTGTTGCAAGGCAAGTAGGGTGATACGGCTATCGCAACCCTATCAAAGATAAAACCTAACGGTCTCAACAAAGTGCAGTAGAGGCAGTCGGGTATCAAATCCACAGGGAGAGGGAATCCTATAACTTGCTAAGTCTGCCAAGGTAACTAAATTGGGGGTTTGTTTAATTGATTTTCTAACACTACAAGAGAAAAGGGAAAGAGAAATGAAGAGCGAAATAACAGAAAGAAGAAGAACTAGGATCGTCGGTTCCCCATGGCATCTAGGGTCAGGATAGAAATCAAAGTAAAATCTAAGCAGGTTTGTGGGTAGTGAAAAGGTCCTTTCAGTCCGCTATTCGCCCTAAGATATACTAACTTAGCTCTCGCCCTCATTAGCATAATCCCAAAGTTCATCACTGATCTGTCTTTTTCCAATCTCTCGATCTAGGTCAAGGGGGTATCAAGTCAGTCAATTGAATGCGTTGACTCAAACAATTAAAAGCTATTAAATGTGATGATTGCTTCCAAACCTAATTTAAAGACTACTAATCAATTCATCTTACCTACGCCACGGTTCCCCTAAATCCTAGCAAATGAATTAGCTACGCATAATAGGAAGAAGAACAACAACAACAATAAATAAGAAACAAAGAGACATAGAGAAATAACTAATTAAATTCAAGAACAATAATACCCGAATTTCAAAGAAGAAGAAAGTCAGAGGAAGTCCTCAAATTCAGATCCCCAATAAAAAGTAAGGATAAAGTCTAGGGTAAAAAGAAGTTTTTCTAGTCTAAAGTCTAGAAAATAGGGAGTCTGTCTATTGTTACGTAGTTACACCCTTAAGTAGAATAACAAATTACAAGGCGTCCATTGCTTAACACACTATCTCGCGATGCCCATCATCTTGAAACCTCTCGATCGAATAGAATTTGTTGTCCAAAGCACTCGATCGAGTAACCATAGTGCTCGATCGAGTAAATGTCCAAAGCCAGCAGCTCGAACACTCGATCGAGGTCTTCTAATTAATAGAGTAGTCGATCGAAAGCTTGTACACCTCGAACGAGAGTTTTGCTCATGGATTTCGTTCTTCCATTCCTTCAACACGACTTCACGCATTCCGAGACACCAAGATTCCTTTCCGACTTACTTATGCATGCTTGAGGAGCTACAAAATGGCTAGTTTTCCGTCATTCTGGTCCATACCTGCAAATATTACAAAACAAACCAAAGTAGACTATTCGAGGGATATTTGTAGTAAAACACTACTAAATAAGCATGGAAATGCGTGCAAATATGGCCTAAAAGGTCTATATAAAATACATGCATCATAGGGTCTTGCCAAAACTCTGATGCATTCTAGGCAATAAAGGACACAAAATATAAAAGTAAGTGGCAACATGCCTCATACATGTGCCGGGATTCATCTAAAATGGAAAAATTTCAAGCATGCAAATTCCTATGTACTTACTATTTTTACAAAGAACTAAGCCTAGAAAGATAGAAATGAATCACCTCTTTATTGTGTAAAATTAGTATATTCATTCACGTTCACTAGAAAGCTTTTTCAAGGGTGATAAGGCGAGATGGAAAGTGAGGGCCCCATGGTTTTAGAAGACACTGTAGGATCGGAATTGCGCCTCTCACCTAAGTGAAAGGAAGGGTCGTCCCCTCTTAGCCATGTAACGTAGGAGTAATCATCAAAAAGGTAAGGAAACGAGATGTTTGAGTTCTTATTTGATTTCTTTTTCTTTTTGTTTTTTTTTTTGTTTTTGTGATTTCTTTTTCTTTTTGTCTTTGATTTTTTTGCTTGATTTTGGTGCCTTTTTGGGAGCAAGGTAGCCTAGCGAAAGGTATGCGGCGGAGACCAACAATAGGCGAATCCTCGCCGTAGCGACATCGAGAGCGACCTCATATGTAGTGAGGGTACTCTAGAAGAACCTAAAAGTCTCCATATGCACTCCCTAAGCTAGGACTAAGGCAAAGATATTGACAAAATTTCAAGCTTTTCTTTTCAATTGTGTTTGAACTCAATTTTTGGACTTGTGATGGAAAATTTTTCTTTTTGTCAAATGTAGTGAAATGTGATGATTAGACAATTACATGGCCTCGAGAGTCAACTAGGAAAGCGTTCACCAAGGAATTATCAGGTCATGGGGGTGGTCAAGATGGTAAATGCAAGCCCTTGACTAGGCTCTAGGAAACGGTGCGAAAGTTATACTAAAAATACACATTAAAAGGTGTTTTAAAATCTATTTTAATAGGTAAAGTGCTAAGCAAAAAAGTATATACAAGGGCCTATCCAAGCTTGTTCATTTTCCAAATTAGGCATTTTAAAAAGTTCTCCTAAATGCAACTATATGCCATGATCTAGAATTAAGAACCATATATACAAACTAATGCAAATGCTCTAGTGAACTACGTGACAATTAATCTAATGAAACCCCCTAACAGCACATAAGTCACACAACCGCCAATTCATCAAAATCCACATCGCAATCATCAACAATTCCTCCAAACTCCTCATGTGATAAGAAGTCAAGAAAGAAAGAAGGGGAAGGAATAAGAACAATCATACCATAGCGGTCTTCTTAATCTCTTCTGTATGTCTCTTAAGCGATGTGTAGCGGACCTATGTATGGAGGTTATAAGAAAAAAAAACAATGCAAATATATACAAACTAAGATATAAACAAGCTAATTTTTAGGATTTTTCAAACTTTTTCGATTTTTTAGGATTTTTTTTTTCAAATTTTTCAAACTATGAAAATATTTCCCATCCCCCACATAGGAACATACATTGTCCTCAATGTATGAAATGAGATTATTGAAAGTAAAGAAAGACATGTTTTTGGAGTTTTTGAATGGTTTTCTAAAAGGAAAAGACCTTGTTTTTGTGTTTTTTTAAATATTTTGAAAAATAAAAACTTGTTTTTGGGTTTTTGATTTTTGAGAAATATTCACAATAAAAACAATATATACAAGAGGGTTAGTTATGCAAATGAACTAATTCTATATGAAATGCATGAACTAATCAATATTCCTAAAACTAAATGCAAAGTGATATAATACAAAGTGCATGATCTAAGTGAATGCAAGCTAAACTATATGCTAATCTAGAGTCTCGTTGCGGGGGTAATGTGCATAAATGCAATGCCCCTCATGGGGGTGCCTCCCACAAGAAAGTCTAGATAAAAAAAAAGGAAAACAAGGTGTGCCATATCAGAGTCTCGTCGCGGCGGTAATGTGCATAAATGCAATGCCCCTCATGGGGGTACCTACCACGGGAAAGTCCAAAAATGGCACCTAAAAGTGCAACTACGTGATGCATGATAATTATCTAAATGCAAAGAATGTGGTTTGTTAATTTGTATTTTTCATAAAGGAGCAAAAATTTGGTGTCCTATGGGATGGACACCCGCCTCCAATGTTACCGAGGCCAACCAACACAACAATAAAAAATACAAGTTAAAGGTGCAATTCAAGTAAATCAAAGAGAGAAGAGAAGGAAACACGCACTAGAGGGGAGGGGTAGATGTTAAACGAGCCACCTAGACACCACTCCAACTCTTCCTATTATAAAAAAAAACGCAAATCCTTCTCAAAAGGTCTCCATCTCATCCTCAACATTCTCATCCCCACCACCACCATGCACCACCCTCTTCCCGATCCCCGTGGTCTCCCCCGGTCTCCATGCCGTCTACCCCTCCCGTTCGGGTCAATGTGTTGGAGTAAGTGTCCTCAACAATAGTGCGATCACATAATTAAATCTCGATAATAAGAATACGAAAGGGATGATGAATATTATAGTCAACTGGTCAACATAAATCGGTAGCGATTGGCTCAATTGAGTTTGACGTTACTGTCGTATGACGGTGGTGATCAGTTGATCCCTTAAGGTCACACCTAAAGGACAATTCCCCAATCATGTACATTAATTAATTGCATAGCGATACAGATTAATTAATCCCTTAAATTGAACCAAGTTTAAATTGAAAGTGAGAATTATATCTTATTGTAATATGATTAAATAAGATTCATTTTAGTAATTTAATTGTTATATTACTAAGAATGCATTATGTTTATAAAACATTTGAGATAAGTGAAATTGGTCGATTATAATTACAAACTGTTGTAGATTATATTAACCAAATATGAGATGACCCATTTTATTTACATGTAATTATAAAATGTGACTTAAAATGTTAAGACTAATTTATTTGTTATGAAATTGCATTTAAATTAGTTAAATGTACATTTATAAGCTTAATTACATGTTACATGTCACATGTCACAAATGTGACAAATGACAAAATACAAATATAAAATGGACACCCATTTTATGGTGTGGTGCACCGGTTTTGGTGAGCACAAGGGTAGGGTATAGATCATGATTGTTGTTCTTATTGAGGATGTAGCAACATGGTTAGATTCTTTGCCTAGACTCTACCCTAATGCTTTGTTAAGAACAAAAGAAAAAGCCCACCCTTCCCTAGGGCATGGGGTGTCGGCTCTATAAGGGTGAAAAGAGAAATGTTTTCTCTTATAAAATACTCACTTGATCTCATAAGATAGGTATGCAACTTATCTCTCAACCTCTCCAATTTTCTTACTCTAAAATAATAAGCTTGAGAAGCTTCAATCAACTTATGTTCATAGATTACTAATAATATTACTAAGAGTAGTAATATACATATTAGTGATATTTTAAGGGCGTCTTAAAAATCATACTAGTGTAGTATTTTGTATTGTTTTGGGTATTGTCTTGGTGCAACAAAAGGAGAGTTCTTATACTAAGGACTTGGAGATTCATCCCAAATATATTAAGCTCAAGAACAAGATTAGGAAGGTGTCCTAATCTTGTGCCCAAAATCGTTTATTTTCAATGTAAGGAACAATTTCTTCTTCCTTATTTGTTTTTAGTTATGCATGCATAAGATCTACTAAGTTTAAGAGTAAACTAATTGTAAAATGATATTAGAAATGTCTAATATTGAGTTTAAGAAACTTACAAGTGGTATCAGAGCGCCAAGGTTGTTGCATGCATAATCGATTTTTAGTTTTTTCGAATTATTGTAACTTAAAGAAAACTAGTAATTTGTGTTTTATAAGATAAAATCACAAAGTTATTTGCATGTCAATATATTCTGGTCCTAATATAATTTTAGGTCATTTTGATGATTTATGGAAATTTATAGTGCTCAAATATGATTTTTAGTATTTTTATTACATTTTAATGTGTAAAATGATGTTTAAAATGCTAAAAATAGTTAGACTTATCTTCTGACCTTAAAAATTTTACACAATATCAGACATACATTTTAATTATTGTATGTAAAATTTTGTGTGAACTGGACTTATTTCGTATGATTTATGAGTTTTATATGATAAAATGGAATAAATAAAGGTTAGATAGTTAAAAATACTTCTGATTTGAATCTGATCATGAAAGTTTAGTATGTTATCACATTCACATTTTCCTGTTATACTGGAAAAATTTAGACTAATGTAATTTGTCTAGCATGATTTATGAATTTTTAATGTAAAAATGGCATAAATAGTGACTTATTTAGCAAATATAGCTAAATTAAATTTCATGACAAGAGAAAATTGTTCCTGGTTGCATAAATGTTCCAAATTCAGATATAAATTTGAAAATTTAATATGATTAATTTTTGCATGCTTTATATATTTTTTTTTATAAAACCGATAAAGCGCAACAAATTTTTCTCAAAATCGATTCAAAATTTTTAACCTTCTTTTTTTTGATATTATGAGTTTCATGGAAATGTTCCAGAATGTTCAAGAATTTAAAATTCAAATTTTGAAATTATTATAATTAGATTTGAATTTATTTGATTAAAATATGATTTTAAAAGTCTAATTATGAGCAATTAAATAACAACAAGTTGAATTATTGTCAAAAATTGAGTAATGACTAATTGTTGAGGCCTAAATGAGTTGGGGTAATTAACTTGGACTTAAATATGATTTAAGTATTGTTTGGTGATTTTAAAGTGTTATTATCACGCATTTCCATAAAACCGGGTTATATTCGATATAAACCGTATTATAGAGCGATTTGGCATTTAACATGAGCATGTTTTATACATATTATAATGCTGCATTTTATTTATGAATGTCATATTTTCAATTTATGAATGTCATATTTTGGTTTATGTAATTTGGAATTATGTAATTTTTCCTTGTATGACCTTAGTTTTAATCGATATTGTCCGAAATGTATGGGAATATTGATTTGGTTGTAATTTAATGTGATCTCGTATCACTTTAATTGTATTATTTTATTTTACAAATGTATAATAGGAAATTATTGTAATTTTATTATATATTTTGTAACTAATTGTAAAACTGATGTTTCCCAAAGACGGTGCCATTCGGAAAGGAGTTCCGAGAGAGACGGTGACCTAGGGAGGCGTGCTTATGAAGTTCAAGGGACCAAAGGAGTTGGTTTCTGAATTTGTAATAGAATATATGATTTTCTATTATAGGAAAGGCCATACTAGGAGTTTTATTTTTATGCTTGCATTTTTATTTAATATGTTTGCATGCATTGCCAAATCGCCATAACATGACATGCATATTCATCGAGTATTCGACCGTGTCAATTAAAATAATCGTTAATTCATCGATTTAGTTCACTTTAACATGATAGATTATAAATTGACATGACCTCTCATAATAAATAATTGAGATCAAGCCTTACCAAATGTAGAACCCATGAATCCCAATTTCGCAAGGAAGTAGGTTCGGCTCACCGGGGTGCTAAACTTGTTACGTTGGGAAGTGGGGTAATAAATGTTATTATTTCGAAATTTGGATTGAGCTCAACGGAAGTATTAGCGACCGTAGCCGCATGTGTTCCGGGCTTAAGATAAATACTCCCTCCAATCCAATCCAAACTACCCATACCATTTTACACAAGTTTTAAGAAACTTGCTTTTGGTAAGGGTAGTTTGGGAAGATGATGAAAGAGGTAGTCCATAATTAGTAGGTTGATGTGGGGTAGGTAAGTTTAAATAATGACATTTTTTGTAAATATAGATATGTTATAGGGATAAAGTTGTCCAAATTTTAGTCATTTATGGTATGGGTAGTTTGGATTGGATTGTCCAAAAATGGAAGGTGGGTAGTTTGGATTGGATTGGAGGGAGTATTAAAGTAATATTATCGACCGGGAGTTCTAATGTAGAATCGATTAAAGAGTTAATCCACCGAATTATGTTAATAAGGGATGAATCGGCTTACCGTGCCCAAGTTGATATGAATTTGGATCTCGGAATCATTTATAATAGTTGGGTAGAGGTCACTATTTAAATGTTAAAACTTGTTTAAAATTTTTACAAGTATTTAAAATGATAAATGTTGACATTTCCTTTATGTCTTTAAAATTTGTAGTCATAATTGTTTATTCGCAATGGCAAATGCTAATTCATCCACCACCACCCATGCTCCAATTCTCACGAATGTCTCATGGCTTTGATCCTTTATGGATCGATGCAAGTTAGAAAAGAAAGGCGCTAATTTTGCCGATTGGGATGTGCAACTCTGCTTGGCCATGGCGGGTGACGACAGGTTTCGTTACCTTACCAAGGCCTCTCCCACCGCACCTAATGAAAGGTCAACAGCCACGCAAGGCGAGCCTATGAGGCTAGTCACAAAGAGTCCGCCGCGATCAAAAACGTTTTGATCTTCTCGTTGGAGGCCGATCTCCAAGGGAGTGCCATAAGATGAGCACGGCCTATGAGATCTATGCCAAGCTTGTGACCATGTTTTTCACAAGCTCCTAAGATCTTACTATATGAGACGCTTCCACATTATTCAACATGAACCTAAAAGAGGACCAAAAGTTAGCCCTCATGTACTCAAATTAATTGAGCATGTTGAGACTCTACAATTGCAAGGGGTGACCATTCCCGAACAACTCGTAATTGACCGTGTACTACATTCCTTGGGGAGGATCAAGGCATATGTGCAGTTTAGGGTAAACTACAATATGCAAAATATGCAAACCTCTCTTCACGAGTTGCACAAAATGATTGAGCAAGCGGAGAGAGACATGGGGCTAAACGTTAGCACCACCAAGGATGTACTTCACATCAATAAAAAAAGCAAGGGGAAATTCAAAAGGGGTGCAAGCAAGGGAAAGAAGCCCTCCACCTACAAAGGCAAAGAAAAAGCTATTGAGAATAGCTCACCCAAGCCTAAGAAAGGTGCCTCATACGAGGATAAGTGTCATTATTGTAATGGCATATGGCATTGAAAGAGGAATTGCTATAAGTATCTTGGAGATCCTAAAACTGGAAAGGTTGTTCCAGTAGGTAAATATTTATCCCTATCGTTTATGTTATGATCTCAACTTTGGTTTATAGACACGAGTTGTGATTCTTACCCTATTTAATTGTAATTAGGGCATCCTAGAAAGGATAAAGGCTAGGACAAGCTAGACTAAGAAAGCTCTTCAAGGGAAGCTAAGGTAGCTACCCATGATTGAAGACCTATGGAAGCTAGGTCTCATTTTGAATTGTCAAAAGTTTGGGATGTATTTTGAGACATTTTTTTAGAACTTTTATAATTTCCTTGTTTGACATGGAAATTTGTTCAAATCCTTTTATTGACATTGGTTGAAACTGGATTTAGTGACTTGGTTTTCAACCCAAGTCACTCGGTTTGTTGAAACTTTTTAGTTCTAAGAACTTGTCATTATACTCTTCTTTCACTAATAACATAAATTGTATCGACTCAAATTGATCATATTAGTATTATGATGATTGGATCATTGTAATAAGTTCAAAAGCTAAGAATTCGATTCTCACTTTGAAATATCAATTGTTAAGTCAAATTGAGTTATTGAACTAAAAGTAGGGAGTCTACCAAACCAATTGGCCACACCATTTATAAAGATTGTAATTGACATGAATATGAGTACACCTCTTTAGCTTATAGAACTAGTCTATCTCGAAGCTAAGATTCGATGTCTTTACAATGAAATCTTTAGTAGATCACTTAAGGTCATGTTGTGAAACTTCTACCTCCCTCACGAGTATGAGTACAAAATTGTTTGTGGCTCATAAAGCTATCTTTATGGAAAATAATTGTATTATCTAAAGATAGAGTGGGAGAAAATAAGCCACAACGAAAACCTAGTTAGGAACTAGTGAGGAAACCAAAAGAAAATGTTCTTAGGTTAGACTCAAGACTAGTGAGGAGACCAAAAGAAAGCGTTCTTAGGTGAATCCTTAGACTAGTGACGAGACCAAAAGAAATTATTCTCGATATAATAAGATTATGATCTATGAAGTGGAAGCACCTAGAAATTTTGAATTTCGATTTTCCAAAAGAGACTTATGAAACTAAATAGAATCTATGCAAATGAATGACATATTTGGAGTTGTCCAAAATCATTCTATAAACTTGAAAATGTTTTAATTGGAAGTGTCCAATTATAGTTGCATGGATAGACATGTAGATGTCTACAAAGGCTAAGTTAATGCGTAACTATGCTTAGATCCAAATCATCAATGAAATACCTCATAATAGGTGTGTACAAGATACACATCAAAACTACATGTCCAAATAGGGATTTGGAATAGGATGCGTACATGACACAAGCCTATTGTATGTATCTACCTAGAGGTTATGATGATCTTTTCTATTATAAGATATAAGAAGGGTTTCACTCGAATTGTCGAAAAGTCATGTATAGACATGAAATTCAGTGGGAGTTAAAGTCATGTATAGACATGAAGTTAAGTGAGAGTTTAGTTATCATGTAAAGACATGAAAGGAGTGGTTGGATTTTAATGTTGGATGAAAGAGGGCAACATGTATACTAAAATCAAAATCTATTGTGGAATATAAGATTTTAGCTTGGCATTTAAAAGGTATATTATATCGATAAGATCCCTTAATCTATTCAACAAGTTAAATAGGTTGTTTATGTTGATAAAAGTGGGATCACTATGAAAGGGTCATAGTCATCCACTGAACCTAAGAGTTGTTGATCACATGAGACCAATCATGTATGCCATTACATGCACATACCTAAATGAATTGTATGTTGGGAGCATGACAAGCCTAAAACAAATCAATCCACATGAGAGTCATTGGATAGCCTACAAGAACATCCGTAGAGTTCTCGAGGAGAACTAGGGATACATTCTTGTGTTTGGTAGAGAAAATTTGATAATGTGGTAAAGGTTACACAAACCCAAATTTCCAAACTTATAAGGATTTATCTGAATCCTAAGCGTACTTTTGTTATATATGAAGCGAATAACTAAAAGGATGATTGAAGAGTCAATCATTACAAATTCTACAAATAGAGACCTAGTACATTATGATGAGGATGAGGTGGTTTAAAAAGAACTAATGGTAGATGCTTTCACCTAAATACCTATCAGTTATCATGATAAAGAGTGGGAGCATCTTTCAAGTTAAAGAGCCCAACACTAGATAGAGATCTAGACATGTACATAGATGAATTCATGTTATTAGGAATAACGTTGGATGGAAGGAAAAGCAATTAACAAGGTTGGAATAAATGAATATATGGTATATTCACTACCCAAGCCTTTATTGCATTTAATAAGATCGTCATGCATTGTCATGGACGAAATATACTTTAGATTATATGTTATGAAGCAATAACATTGTGTTGATTGTTCATATATGATAATCACATTTATCGTTTGAGTTTCATAAACTCGTTTTTGTGCTTTGTTATATCCAAATGGATTGTAGAGACAATTTTTGGACTCCATTAAATTGGACTGGATTAACGTAGCATTGGCCCCTAGTTGCTTATATGAGGTGACGTCTCCAAGTGACTAGAGTGTGATGCAATTGATGGTAAGTTCAAAGTGCCATAGGGTCATAAGGGATGACCAATCGATCACATAGACAGACTGTAAGGGACAATCTGTCGGGCAGTGACCGCTTATAGAGTTCTGGCAACTCTTGTAGCCTGGTCGTGGCAAGAGCTACTAGTATTCTTTCTGAGTCAATTCTTTGACTAAAGACTGTTCGCCTAAGGTGGCACAGTTTCAGAATGACTTTGATTTATGCTATACGACCTTCGTAACTGGGGTCAAATGAGCATCTTTTGGGTCATGATGAGCTGTGGCTATTAGAAGGGAATAGTGCGATAGGAATTTTCCACCCCTTGTCAGGGTTGTTTTAAATCTCAAGGCCACTCGAGGAGGAGTAAGCTGAAAATGCGTGGCCACGCTCGGAAGGTATCTATGGTAGATAATTCCGGTCAGACAGTTACTCTCCAGATCGAGGAAACCACTCTTGATATGATCAAATGCAAGTACGACCTGCAAGACACCTTGCATTGAGTAGGAGATCGTAATAGGACAAGAGAATTGGTGACGCACACTTGTCTCGGACAAGTGGGAGATTGTTGGAGTAAGTGTCCTCAACAATAGTGCGATCACATAATTAAATCTCGATAATAAGAATACGAAAGAGATGATGAATATTATAGTCAACTGGTCAACATAAATCGGTAGCGATTGGCTCAATTGAGTTTGACGTTACTGTCGTATGACGGTAGTGATCAGTTGATCCCTTGAGGTCACACCTAAAGGACAATTCCCCAATCATGTACATTAATTAATTGCATAGCGATACAGATTAATTAATCCCTTAAATTGAACCAAGTTTAAATTGAAAGTGAGAATTATATCTTATTGTAATATGATTAAATAAGATTCATTTTAGTAATTTAATTGTTATATTACTAAGAATGCATTATGTTTATAAAACATTTGAGATAAGTGAAATTGGTCGATTATAATTACAAACTGTTGTAGATTATATTAACCAAATATGAGATGACCCATTTTATTTACATGTAATTATAAAATGTGACTTAAAATGTTAAGACTAATTTATTTGTTATGAAATTGCATTTAAATTAGTTAAATGTACATTTATAAGCTTAATTACATGTTACATGTCACATGTCACAAATGTGACAAATGACAAAATACAAATATAAAATGGACACCCATTTTATGGTGTGGTGCACCGGTTTTGGTGAGCACAAGGGTAGGGTATAGATCATGATTGTTGTTCTTATTGAGGATGTAGCAACATGGTTAGATTCTTTGCCTAGACTCTACCCTAATGCTTTGTTAAGAACAAAAGAAAAAGCCCACCCTTCCCTAGGGCATGGGGTGTCGGCTCTATAAGGGTGAAAAGAGAAATGTTTTCTCTTATAAAATACTCACTTGATCTCATAAGATAGGTATGCAACTTATCTCTCAACCTCTCCAATTTTCTTACTCTAAAATAATAAGCTTGAGAAGCTTCAATCAACTTATGTTCATAGATTACTAATAATATTACTAAGAGTAGTAATATATATATTAGTGATATTTTAAGGGTGTCTTACAAATCATACTAGTGTAGTATTTTGTATTGTTTTGGGTATTGTCTTGGTGCAACAAAAGGAGAGTTCTTATACTAAGGACTTGGAGATTCATCCCAAATATATTAAGCTCAAGAACAAGATTAGGAAGGTGTCCTAATCTTGTGCCCAAAATCGTTTATTTTCAATGTAAGGAACAATTTCTTCTTCCTTATTTGTTTTTAGTTATGCATGCATAAGATCTACTTAGTTTAAGAGTAAACTAATTGTAAAATGATATTAGAAATGTCTAATATTGAGTTTAAGAAACTTACACAATGTACCCTTGGTTAGCCAGCAAGTAATAGTTGGGGTAGGTGGCATAATAGTTGTTCACCCGGTCTTCATGCATGTTCAAGTGCATGTTCTGCATAAGACCGGTTAGGTAGTCACTTTGGGGGGGAGATGGTAGGGTCGGGGTGAACATACCATTGGTACTCAAAGGGGTAGGGGGAATATTCACAAATCTGGGTGGGGGATAGGGTGCTTGCAAATGTGGTAAAGGAAAAGGAGGAACAGGAAAGGTCGCTTGAGGTGCAGGTTGACTCGGTGTAGGTCTGGGTCGGGGTCGAGGTTGCTTGGGGGATCCTCCCTCCTCCCTAGTGCTACTAGAAGAGGCTCACCTGCCATCGTCACCGGTATCAAGTAGCTAGCTAGGTCGCCTATCCATGGTGTCGCCCCTAGGTGTGAAAGGTGGGAGTCTATGACAAGGTAGGTAAAAGGGGGCGGCATCCTTGATTACCCAAAGATATCCCTTAGCCCGGTAAATCATAATCCAATTAGAGTGGATTAGGGAAGTCTCATCAAGAAGTGCCCCCCCCAGGTAAGGCCTCATACGCCCCATCACTATTGAAGTCGGAGTCAAAATGCTTAGCCAAAAAAGTTACCAAACCCCCTATGACCACCGTCTGTTTATGAGCCACGGTGGTATTTCCCAACTTTCTCCACCTCCTAAAAATTTCATGCATTAGGGGAAAGGTGAAGTTTTCCCTCGTCCCTTGCACATTCATGTGCGTTTCTAAGAGAGTGAGGTCTAGCTGGGTTAGGTTGTTCGGTTCTTCCCGACAGAGGAAGGTGCCTTACACTATCCTGTGCCAAAAACGGGGCACAGGGTGGTGAATTAAGAGAGCCGAATTCCGCCGAAAATTGGTCAATACCCTCCCGGTCAAGGCCTCCCAAAGTACTCCTACATTATACCCTCTCGGCTCCTCGGAATCCCTACTAGAAGGGATTTCTAACCCAAAAATAGCAGCAAAATCATCAACAGGTATGACATGTGTGGTGTTGGCAAGACGGAAAGTGTAACAAGCTACTTTTTCATCATTCATAAAGTATTTAAACTACTCAAAAATTCAAGAGTGAGACTCCAGTAAGAGAGCTTATGCATAGAAAATAGAGTAGACATACCGGTAGCCACGAAAAAAGTCTGCATCTGTTCCGTTAAGCCTAGACCACGTATGATGTCATGGCATAGAAAGATGGTTGGCTCCATTTCCAACCCTTGTATCCCTTCAAAAGCTTGCCGATGAGCGACCGTATCGAAGACGACTTCCGGAAAATTCGGAAGTTGCTCTATTTCCAAGTCTTCATCCGAGTTTGGGTTGTTGGAACCGCTTCCCTTCCTTCTCTTTTAAGTTCTTGATGTTGCTGCTTTGCCTTTCCCTTGTCCCACCATTGTTGTTCTAAACACAAGCTTTTCCAAAAAGAAAATTGCTAAAAAAATTCCTTAAAGACGATTGCAAA
Organism: Heliosperma pusillum; assembly: GCA_022085475.1. Lineage (NCBI taxonomy): Eukaryota > Viridiplantae > Streptophyta > Magnoliopsida > Caryophyllales > Caryophyllaceae > Heliosperma > Heliosperma pusillum. The sequence continues at coordinate 57,082 of JAIUZE010011907.1, read as the reverse complement.
CACTTGAAAAATCTTCACTTAACCCCAAAATTACTTTCTATTGAAGTAGAAAGCTTGAAAACTAACCCAAAAAAAAGATCCCCAAATTCGGATTTTTGAAACCCTAGGTTTGAAAATTGATTTTTTTTGAGTTTTTTGGTGTTTATGTGGTGAAAGAATGGCTCTTTTTGTGTTTGTAATTGAAAAAGAAGAGTTTTTGTAGCAATTTGGGGAAGATTTGAGGGGATTTGATGGAGTTTTGAGGGAGATTTGGGTGTTTTAGTGAGGTAAAGGGTTTTGGGATTGTGTTGTATGTGGTGAATGAAGAAGATGAAGGGAAGGGATAAGAAGGAAGAAAAGGAAAAGAAGTCACGGATTAAGGGCTTTCACGACCGTGAAATTGAAGTCACGACCGTGACTTATGTTTCACGACCGTGAAATGAGCTTTACGACCGTGACTTATGTTTCACGACCGTGAAATGAGCTTCACGACCATGAACAAACTTCCTGTATTTTTTTGTGTCACAATTTCACGACTGTGAAACCGTGAGATAAGTTTCACGGTCGTGAAATGTGTTTCTCGTCATTTCTTTGCCTTGCTTCACTAGTCACGGGTGTGAGTCAAGTTTCACGAGCGTGACTTGTCTTTTTTCGAGCTTTTGAACCAAAATTCTTCACTCTTGTTCGATTTCTCGCTTCTTCATTATCATTCCTCCATGTTTCCTTCATTTCATCTTACAAAACAATCACACACCACATTAAATCCCTCCCTCACACTCTCATTGACAAAAATTGCACCAAAAATTACGAAATTAACTAAGTAATGGGAAATTGATTTAATTAATGATTCAATTGGCAAAGAAAATTCAACCTCATTATCGTCAATTTAACCAATTTCCATGCGAACTAATATATACCAAGCATTAGTAAATGAGTTAGAAATATATACAAATTTGTGATTCTTGGGGGACTTCACAAAACCCGTTCTTTTTCAAGAATTAATGAAGGGTAGTCGGCTTGAGGTACGAAGCCTCGACTACCCCGGTGAAAGAACCTTCCTTGTAGAGCTTGATTAATTGCCCATTCACTTTGAATCTTTGGCCATCTTTGCCTGCCAACTCGAAGTCCCTATATCTCCCTACCTCGGTGATCAAGAATGGTCCCGACCACCGGGATTTGAGCTTCTTGGGAAATAACTTGTACCTCGAGTTGAATAGAAGTACCTTGTCTCCACATTGGAGATCCCTTTTGAGGATCTTCTTGTCGTGAATGAGCTTGGTCTTCTCCTTGTAGGTTTGAGCATTTTCAAAGGATTTGAGGCGGAACTCCTCAAGTTCTTGTAATTGGAGCAATCTCTTGTCACCGCTCAGTTTGGCATCAAGATTTAGTTCTTTGATAGCCCAATATGCCTTGTATTCAAGCTCTATGGGCAACTGACAAGACTTGTCATACACCAACTCATAAGGCGACATTCCAATATGAGTTTTGAATGCCGTCCTATATGCCCATAGTGTGTCGTCGAGCTTTGAACTCCAATCTTTACGGTGCTTTGAGACCACTTTTTCAAGGATAGATTTGATCTCTTTGTTGGAGATTTCGACTTGCCCACTAGTTTGGGGATGATACCCCAAACCGGTACGATGATGAACACCGTATTTAAGGAGTAGTGAGTCAAGTCGTTTTTCATGAAAGTGCTTGCCTCCATCACTTATTAAAGCTCTTGGTACTCCAAACCGGGGGAAGATGATCTTATATAAGAAATTGATGATAACTTTGGCATCGTTGGTAGGGAAAGCCACCGCCTCAACCCATTTGGACACGTAGTCTACGGCCACTAGAATGTACCTATTCCCTTTTGAAGAAATAAAGGGGCCTTGATAGTCTATGCCCCACACATCGAACACCTCCACCTCAAGAATCCCTATTTGGGGCATCTCATTCCTCCAAGAGATGTTGCCGGTGCGTTGACAAGCATCGCAACATTGGACAAAGTGCTTAACATCTTGGAAGATAGTGGGCCAAAAGAAGCCGGATTGAAGTATTTTGGCAACGGTCATGCTTGCCCCATGGTGCCCTCCATAAGGAGAGGAGTGACATCCTTTCATAATATCTTCATACTCCCATTGAGGAACACATTTTCTATACATCCCATCACCGCACTCCTTGAACAACAAAGGGTCATCCCAAAAATATCTCTTAGCTTCAAACAAAAACCTCTTGTTTTGATTGTGGTTGATGCCCAGTGGAAGAACACCACCCACAATGTAGTTGGCGAAGTCCGCAAACCAAGGTGCTTGGCTTTGAATGTTTTCATTAATGGCAAAGAGAAAATCATCCGGGAATGAATCATTGATAGGCATGTTATCTTTACTTCCATTATAGCATAGCCGGGACAAGTGGTCCGCCACCGCATTTTCCGCACCCTTCTTATCTCTTATCTCCAAATCGAATTCTTGTAAGAGAAGGATCCATCTAATGAGGCGGGGCTTAGCTTCTTTCTTGGCAAGCAAATATTTAAGTGCGGCATGGTCCGTATAAACAATGACCTTGGAGCCAATCAAATATGAACGGAACTTGTCAAGAGCATAAACAATAGCAAGAAGCTCTTTTTCTGTTGTTGCATAGTTAACTTGTGCTTCATCAAGGGTCTTGCTACAATAGTAGATGGCATGCAAAGCTTTGTGCTTCCGTTGGCCAAGTACCGCGCCAACGGCATAATCGCTTGCGTCGCACATCACTTCAAATGGCAATTCCCAATCCGGGGATTGCATGACCGGGGCCGAGATAAGAGCTTCCTTTATCCTAGCAAATGCCTCAACACACTCATTAGTAAAATGGAAAGGGGTATCCTTAAGAAGAAGTTGTATAAGTGTTTTAGCAATTTTGGAGAAGTCCTTGATGAACCGGCGATAAAAGCCGGTATGACCAAGGAAACTTCTCACCCCTTTGAGGTTTGAAGGTGGGGGTAATTGCTCAATCACTTCCACCTTTGCTTTATCAACTTGGATACCCTTTTCCGAGATAAGATGACCAAGAACTACCCCTTCATTTACCATGAAGTGGCATTTCTCCCAATTTAAAACAAGACTCACCTCTTCACATTTTTCCAACACCAAAGACAAGTTACGCAAACACAAATCAAAGTCTTTCCCATACACACTAAAATCATCCATATAAAAACTTCCATGATAGACTCAATGTAATCGGAAAAAATACTCATCATGCATCTTTGGAATATAGCCGGGGCATTGCAAAGGCCGAAGGACATTCTCCTATAAGCAAAAGTGTCATAAGGGCATGTAAATGTGGTCTTGGATTGGTCAATTGGATCGATTGGGATTTGGTAAAATCCCGAGTATCCATCTAGATAACAAAAATACTTGTTTGAGGCAAGTCTTTCTAAGAGTTGATCAATGAAGGGAAGGGGTAAATGATCCTTTCTTGTTGAGGCATTCAACCTCCTATAATCTATACACATTATCCATCCCGTCACTACCCTAGTAGGCACTAATTCATCTTTATCATTCTTCACTACCGTGGTGCCACCTTTCTTTGGCACCACTTGCACGGGGCTAACCCAATCGGAGTAAGAGATTGGGTAGATGATTCCGGCATCAAGTAGTTTCATGACTTCACCTTTAACTACCTCTTGCAAGGTGGGGTTTAGTCTTATTTGAGGTTGCCTTCTAGGCTCATGATCATCTTGCATGTGAATTCTATGCATACACAATTCGGGGCTAACCCCCTTCAAATCATCTAAGCCACAACCAATAGCTTTCTCATGCTTTCTCAAAACACACAACAATGCATTCAATTGATTATCATCAAGGTGAGCATTTACGATCACGGGTTTGTATTTTGACTCATCAAGATAAGCATATACCAAGTTAGAGGGAAGGGGTTTAAGAGAAAGGGCTTGTACCTCTACCGCAATATCCACCGCACAAGAGGTTTGGATGATAGACTCAAGTCTTAAAAGTTGTTGTTCATCAATCTCTTCTCCTTCCAAGGTTGCTTCAAGTAAGTCAAATTCAAACTCATGTAGATCCTCTATAACATCCCTTGCTTCCAAGGTCAAGATGGCTTCCAAAGGATCCCTCATAAAGAAGCTAGGTGTCACATCTTCAACAAAGGCATCGATGATATCAATGAAATAACAAGATTCTCCAAGATTTGGAGCTTTCATGGCACTTTGCAAGTTGAATGTTATCTTTTCATCTCCTACTTCAAGGGTTAGCCTCCCATGTTTTACATCAATCACCGCTCCGGCGGTGTGCAAAAATGGCCTCCCAAGAATAATGGGGATTTGAGAATCCTCCGCCATGTCAAGAACTATAAAGTCCACCGGTGTAACACCCCAGCCCAAACCTTGGGTTGGGAGCGGTCACTCATGATAGCTCTCCAGGCTGTGTACATGGCCCACAGATCAATACGGGTCCTTTCCAGCGCATTTTGTCCTCACTCATGCACATCCCGGGAACCTTCCCAGGAGGTCACTCATCCTAAGACTACTCTCAGTCAAGCACGCTTAACTTTTGAGTTCTTTTGCATGGACAACCAGAAAAGAAAGTGCACTTTGTTAATATGAGTAGTACTTACAATCCTTTTAAGCACTAGTCATTTAAACTTATCAATGGACCTCTTCAACAAATGTGGGGTGTTACAACCGGAATGAAGAACTTTCCAATTCTAACCGGAACATCCTCCAATACACCCAAAGGTTCGATCCGCCATTTGGAGTGTGATGTTGGTGCATTTAAGTTCCCCCATGCCAAGTTTCTCACAAATGGAATATGGCATCACACTCACACTAGCTCCCAAATCACACAAGGCCTTGTCAATTGTTATGTTGCCTATGGTGCATGGGATAGAGAAACTACCCGGATATTTCAACTTTGGAGGGGTTGGGTTTTGTAAAAAGGCACTACACTCAAGGACTTCTTTCTTGTAAGGATGTCTTTCATGAATTTTGCATAGGCGGGAATTTGAGTGATGAGGTCGGTGAATGGAATGGAGACCTCCAAATTCTTGACAATGTCCATGAATTTGCCTAATTGCTTGTCTAGCTTTGTTTTTGCTTGTCTAGAAGGGAAATGTAGCCTTATCACAATAGGCTCCTCAACCTTCTTGTTCTTTGTTACCACTTCATCCTTCTTTTCAATAACAACTTGCTCACTTGAAGAGCACTCTTCCTCCTTGTCATCCAATTCAACAACTTCATTTTCAATTGGTCCATCATCTACCACTTTGTCTCCCTCACCATTATCATCTTCAATTGGCATCCTTGGTCCCTCATAACTCTTTCCACACCTCAAATGTATGGCATTGGCGGTTTCATTTCTAGGTGGGTTACCTTGAGGAGGTAATTGACCTTTTCCCCGAGAGGAACTCCCCGAGGCTAATTGGGTCACTTGATTTTCAAGCATTTTGTTGTGTGCAAGTATGTTATTGATGATAATATCTTTGGTTTGGTTGTCTTTTTGCAATTGGAGGATCGCTTTTTGAATGTCCAAGTTTGGATCTCCAACTTGTGGTTGCATGGGAGGTTGATTTTGTGGTGGTGGGTTGTATTGATTTTGGTTGTATTGTGGTTGATTGTAGGAAGGTTGGTTTTAATTGTAAGAAGGTTGATTTTGATTGTATTGTGGTCTTTGAAAGTCTTGTTGATTGTTTCTCAAGGGTGGAGCAACATATGGTTGTGGTTGAGGGTTTTGAACATTTTGGCTTTTATATGAGAGATTTGGGTGGTTCTTTGTGTTCTCATTGTAAAAGTTGGAGTAGGGAGTTTCTTGCCTATAATATTTAAAGGCATTCACTTGTTCCACGGATCCTCTACAATCTTGAGAATCATGACCAAATGTTCCACAACATTCACAAACCCCTTGAGGTAAGCTTGGTGTCATCACCATAGCATTCACTTGTTGCATAGGTTGTTGAGAACATGAGCTTTGAACTTGTTGGAATAGAGCCGTTTTTTGGTCCATTTTGAGGTTCATTGCTTCCATATAAGAGCTAAGTTGAGCTCCAAAGTCGGCTCCCATTTAGGTGACGGAGCTCACCTCATTCTTTCCCCTAGGAGTTTGTCTTGGCCTACTAAATTGTGGGTTATGGGCCGCCATCTCCTCTATTCGTGCCCAAGTTTGAGCATCATCTACTTCCGTGAACCTTCCATTTGATCCCATATTCAAAATTCCTCTAGCATCTTCATAAAGTCCATTCCAAAATTGTTGCACCAAGAACCACTCACTCAAACCATGGTGAGGGCAAGACCAAATGATCTCCTTAAATCGGTCCCAAGCTTCATAGAGTGACTCTTCATCCCTTTGCTTGAAGCCGGTTATCTTGGCTCTCATTAAATTTGTCTTTTCCGGTGGATAGAACTTTTGATAAAAAGCTAGAGCTAACTTCTTCCATGAGTCAATACCTAGAGCAACCTTGTCAAGACTCTTCAACCATCGTTTTGCCGCTCCAATAAGAGAGAAAGGAAACAAGACCCATCGAATTTGGTCTTGAGTCACTCCCGTTTGAGAAACGGCATCACAATAATCACAAAAAGTCTCCATGTGTAGATGAGGGTCCTCACTTGGCATACCTCCAAATTGGTTCCTCTCCACCGATTGGATAAAAGCGGTTTTGGCAATGAAATTTCCGGTTAAATTTTGTGGTACGGGGGTGGTGTTTGGAAGAGTATCTTCCATGGGAATTGAGTGAGATGAGAATTTAGGCATTCTTGGTAGGTTGAGTGGTTGGATGGGATGTGGGATGGTTGGTGGGATTCCAAAAGGATTCAGAAATTCCGCAATCGGCACAGGACCCTCCCAATTCTCTACCCTTGGATGCTCATCAATTTCTACCTCGTTACTTTTCCGGATTTCCCTTTCTTCAATCAAAGGTAGAGGCTCCGTCGTTGTAGTAATCGGATTCGAAGAAGAGCTTTTATTTATGGTTTTGAAGACCTTGCGAAGTCTCCTAAAGGTCCTTTCGATCTCGGGATCGATTGGAGGTTGATCCTTTGGGGGAGCTCGCCTGGGCATACAAGAAAACTAAATGTAAACGGTGAGAATGCCTCGAGAAACTAGGTTTCTCAAGACAAGAGGCAAAAAACTAAAGCAAACTAAAAACAATCAAATTAAACATACACCGTCCCCGGCAATGGCGCCATTTTGATGTAGGTTATAGGGGTGTTGTAAGAGTGTCGGTCTCATGGACGGTTGTTGGTGTCTAAATATGATCTAATAGTCTACTAAGTCTCTTGCAAAGTCACAATATAATTTGGGTTTGGATTTGTTGGCTAAACTAAATAACAACAATTAAAGACAAATAAAAACAACAAATAGAGTCTAAAACGAGAAAGATTGGATTCTTATCGAATAAGAGAGAAAACTAGGGTGAGTGGGTTCATATGGGTGGTAAAGTCAGGTGAAAAAGCTGGGTTTAATAGTTTAAATGTCGTCTAGTCTAGGAAAGTGAATTGAGGCTTTCGGTCTTACAATTCCTCCTCAAACCGACTCTAACTAGCTATCGCGTCACTAGATACGGTTTGCCAAACTAGCGGTTCTACGAAAAACCACGACTTTCGATCTTATGGTATTCGAAACAAGCGAGAGAATCATGAAAACTCAAGTAGGCATTTCATCAAACATGTTATAAGCATAGCATGGAGACAAGACAATAATCAACTATTAACCCCAACAAAAACACATTAACTCATACTAGAACCCATAATCCCCAACATAACCCTAGCAAGATTACTACTCACCCATTCTATGAAAGTTTCAGATCTAGGGTTTCGTGCCCTCTAATTACACAAGAGGGTCTATTTATAGGTTTACAAAATGGAGGAAAGATAGGCTTCGAAATGCTTCATGGACTGGCAAGGTCACGACCGTGAAAGGTGTTTCACGGTCGTGAAATCTGTCTCACGACCGTGAAACGTCAAGTCACGGTCGTGAGATGTTGCACCCAATGTAGCAGAGACTTTCCATGATCAAGTCACGACCGTGAAATGGGTTTCACGACCGTGACTTCACTTTCACGACCGTGAAATGTGTTTCACGGCCGTGAGCTGAAATGCTCGATAATCCGCCTTCTTGGAAAGGCATCTCACGACCGTGAGATACCTTTCACGCCGGTGAGATGCTTCTTTTCCCTCTTCCTTTGCTTGACTTTGTTGCTTCCTTCCCGGTTTCGCTTGCCTTGACTTGGGAGGGCTTTGGCGCATCGAGTAGGGCACTAAAAGAAAACAACATTCAGGCGACTGATATTGGCGACTAATTTCAGTCGCTAAAATGAATTTGGCGACTGATTTCAGTCGCCAAGACCCAGTCGCTGTCATTAGTCGCCAAAAAACATTCGGGCGACTACTTTGAGTCGCCAAATTGGGAAAAACGTCGCCAATTTGGGAAAATGGCGACTGAAATCAGTCGCTCAAATTGGCGACTGAAAGCTTATGTAGTCGCCAATTTGGCGACTGAAATCAGTCGCCATCAGTCGCCATTCAGTCGCCAAATGGCTTTTCAATTTGCAAAAATACAGGGGTTTTGGCGACTGAAAATAGTCGCCAAATGAACATTTCAGTCGCCAAAATACCTGTGATAATTCATGAAAATTTCTGTTTTCATACTACCATACCATACCTGCAAGTATACAAGAAAACACAAAGATTTCACACATTTACAACAACACGATGTGAAACCAACATCCTCATATAGATAAAAAAAATTGTTTCAAGTTTACAAATTTTCTTAAACGGAATTGTTTCAACCATAAATTGTTTCAAGTCACAAGTTTCTAAACTATATCAGAAGCCAAGGTTTATATTGGATTCGGCCTGGAATCCACCACTTCCATTGCCTTCATCATAATCCCGCCGATAGGGAGGGGGACCTTGGTTGCAATTGTCAAACCTGCTTTCCCAAGCCTTGAATTTCTCTTTTATTATCCTTAATTCTTCATCCCTTTCCGCGTTTTTTCTTTTTTCCTCTTCAAGTGCGGCTTGCAGTCTTCCCACGACTGTCGGCTCATAGGTTTGGTTTGAGGTGGACGACATTCTTCCCCTTGGAGTTTCGTAAAATACGTTCTTTGCCGACCCAATCCCGTAGACGTTCCCCTTCTTGAAACCCTTTACCAAGTCGAACCAAATCTCGTTATCGGATTTCTCGGGATGCCTAAGTTTCTCGGTGGAAAATGCTTCCTACAAAATATAAACATTGATATTAAAAATAGCTACAATATTGGTTAAACATTCAAAAAATTGAACTTATTGTAAAAATACAAAAATGCTTGAAACTTACATATAATTCCTTATCTTTTGGTTTGATCCAATATCTTCTATGGTCTTCGAGCCGGGAATGGGTGTCAAGGAAGAGCTCCGGAGCTGTGGGCGTGTTAGCTTTTTTCTTCTTACCCTTCTAAAAGAAAAAATTAAAGACTTGTATAAGAAAATTTTAATAATAAAAAGAATTTAAGTTATAATTTTCAAATGGAAGAAAAAGTGGAAATTATAACTTACACCCAAAATTAGGCTAAGGAAAGATCGAGATCCTGCGTGATGCGACGGCTCAGCCGCTCCATCTTTCTTTCCTCCTTTCTTATTTTTGGATGCTTGGGCCGACCTAGCTTGAAACTCCTCAGTTTCACGATACTTAAGCATATCTTCATATGCACCACCTACAAGTTAAATAAGTATTATAAAATATGATAAAATGTGTAAAAATATAACTATATATATACAAATAACAAAAACAATTAAATACCTCTCATATGCTCCGGCTTCTTCTTCCTCTTGACAACCTTATACATGTTGTCCCTTAACCGTCTAGTGCACGTCTCATTGTACCTTTGACGTACAATAGACTCTATTCCGGCCGGCCAGTCAAATGTTTTCTACAATTTAAAAGGTAAGTATTAGTAAAATAAATTATTAATTAAAAACTATAATAATATAAGAAAATATAAACAAAAATAATATACCCTAAAATTATGGAACCACTCCTCTTTTTGTGCAGAGGTAGCCTTGGTCCAACAAGTAGGAGCAACTCCCGTCATCTTCATCTTTGTACTCTGAGTACAACCGCGTACAACCTTTTGAGACGAAAACCTGAAAAATAAATTATGGAATAGTATGCATTTATGCTAAATAATAATGTAATATAATTATAAAATAATAAATTAAAGACATTGGTGGTTGTCTTTCCAAAACCCCGCGGGATCAAGTATCATCTTCCCTTCCGGCGTGAACTGGATCGTCTCCGATGTCTGATCCGAGGACTCATCGTCATTGGTCGATTCCTCGACCACTACCGGACTCTGCTGATCAATAATCTCCATCTCCTCCTCGTCGACTGAAGAAGTACTGACGCGGGGTTTTTTGTCGCCTTCCCCCGACCAAAACAAATTTATAAACTCAACTACTAATGTAGTAGCGGTAGTCGAGGTCGATCCACAGAGAGGTCAAGGATTAAGTACAAGTTCGTCTTAAATTATAAGCTAGTTACGCAAATCATGAAGTGGTAAAGATTAAGCTAATATCTAAGCTAAAAACTAAATAAGTCAACTAAACTAACTAAACAAGTGATAAAAATAATGGTTTAAACAATAAGAAAGGCCTAGGGCTCGATTACACCACCAACAAGTTTCTTTCACATTTATAAGCCTCTTTAACTAGTTGTCAAGCAATCGGTTTAAGAGGAAAACGCCTCAAGGTGTCTCTCGCCCCCCTCCCGGGTTCGCGGTCAATACAAGTAGTCCCGATTACCTCCCTCCCGGGTTCGCAACCGGTATCTTAGGACACAACTAGAACCCACTCCCATGGTATCCTAGCGATGGTCTAAGTCCTTAGGTCCGCATCTAATTTCCCAATTATCCCCCTCCCTTTCCCAAGGGTAGGCTTCTAATTGAAGGTCAAGGGCACCCACCTCGATTCCCACTCCCGTGTTCAACCTAAGTCAGTGAAACTAGCCAAGTGAAATAACGATAATCCCAAACCTAACCGGTTCCCACCGATGGACAAGGGTCAAGGAGAAAGGTCAAGACACAAAAACAACAACAATACAAACTCCCTCAACCAACCTCAACCGATTATTCGACAACTCATAAAAACCGAGACCTAGTCATGTAAAATAAACAAGTCGGGGTCTAATCGAACCCTAGTGAGATTACTACTCACTAATCGTTTCTAAATTAAAATTAAACATATAAGGAACTATTCTAATTATAACAATAAACATGAGAATACTAATAAAGATAGAAACTTTAACTAATAAATTGCATAAATAAATAAAGACAACAACTTTAAATAAATTAGAAGAGGGATAGAAAATTACACCGAACTTGAATTAAAGATGAATAAGATGAGAAATTCTTCATACAATTAATGCAAATGATAAACTAGATCTAGACTAAAAATTAAAGAGAGAAAATGGGTTGATTTTTGGAAGAATAAAAACTAAATTCTACCCTAAAAACTACTCCTACTTTCTTGCTCTCCTCCCTTTTCTCGTCCTTCTCTGCCCAGAAAACCAACCCCAAAAAAATGTAAAGCCCCTTTCCTCTTCTCTTTTTCTTCCTTTTCCGCCTGATTGTTCCCCAAAAGTGGCAGGCAAAAACCCAAAAATGGGTCATTTGGTTGTATGCTTACCAAATCATATCCAATGATTAACATGGCAATGTAATGGGCTCGAATTTATGGAAAAACAATCCGGCCCATAGAAAACAAATAGATGCAGTTGCAAGATGGGAAATAGATGATGGGTCACGTCTTTGTTTGGGCTCATTTTCATTTTGTCCTTGTTTGAGCCGACTTGATCCATTTCTTACCCGGACATGGTACCTACAAAATAAATAAAAGACGAGAGCAATACCAAAAATTCCAAGAAATAATATAAATTGCATTATATAAAAATAAATGTCCTAACATTCTATTTGATACTAAAATGGGTAAATAACGCTAACTCGAGTTATTCATTCGATCGAATAAGGGATAAAATGTGAGTTACAAATACGTAAAATAAAGTGTTATCAAATCTCCCCACACTTATCTCTTACTCGTCCTCAAGTAAGCTCATAAACTAAGACAAAGACGCATTAATTTGACAAAACAAACAAATAAATATAATAGCCGATATGAGACAATTAACGGGCTCACTCCGTCCCTTCAACTCACAACGAAACACTTATGAGGAAAAGTGCCTCCTTGCAAGGCAAGTAGGGTCTTGCCAAAATTGCGAAATAACCAAACATTAAGCACATAACTAAACAAAATGGTCACTTCTAATCAAAATGTGTCACCTCCCTCATCAAGGCAACTAAACAAATTCTCATTCAAAAGTCACAATTCTAAAATTCAATTTAAGCATAAAGGATAACAATCAAACACTTCTAAACCGACACCGTCTCATTGTGCATCTTCTAACCTTGGTTTGAGACTTGTCAAGGGGTAAGGTGGAGATGGAGCGAGATCTCTTCCGACATTAGGAACACTATAGACGAGTATGACTCTACTAGGATCGTCCCGACTAAACTTGGCGATATGGTAAAAGTGGATAAAGTGTAAAGTGAGCCTATAGCAAACAAGTCATTTGAAAAATAAAATTAACCCCATATTTGACTTATTTAATGAGAACGAGAGCCGACTCACCACCACTATCTTCCTTCCTCATGACTCGGTCAATTGGTAGGCCCTTTATGGTGATAAAACGAGGAGATAATTATTTCCAACCCTTTTTTTCCTCTTTTTTTTTTTTTTTTTCTTTTCTCCTTTTTTTTCTCTTTTCTTTTTCTAAACCTTTTTTTTTTCTTTTTTTTTTGTAAACTTTTTCTTTTTTTGTGTTTTCTTGTGGATATTTGTTTTGATACTAGTTTGCATAAGATGAAAAGAACTCACTAATTAATGTGGAGTTGTATTTTTTTATTTTTTTATTTTTTTTGATGGAATAAGTTAATGGTAGGTTTTTGTGGTTTAATGTGGTTTCGCCAAGCATAGAAGGTCACCTAAAGTCAAGTTAGTCAAGGAAACGTCACATCGGGAGAGGTGACGATGGTAGTAGAAAGCTCACCCCTCAAACACCCCAAGACACAAAATTAGACTATACACAATGCTAAAGTGTAGATTCAAGTGTTCAAAAATCATTCTTTTCACAAAATTTGAAAACTAGAAAAATGACTACATGAATAGAATAAGCAAAAATTCTGAAATTTTTTCAAATTTTTAGAGTTTTTGATATAACACAATAAGACACAAGCACACCTACACATGATACTACTAAGACAAGAAATATAAACTAACTCATAACAACACATAATCACACAACAACGAACACCACCAAAGGCAACCAACACTCCAAAAGCACAACAAATATCCACAGTGGACCAACACCACCAACATCCATACACAATCCAAACCACTCCATCCAGCCAACAATACAACTCCTCCCCACACTTGAATCAGACATTGTCCTCAATGTCTAAGAACACGGGATGGTAAAAAGAGAGGGTGGGTGAAGGATATTACCATTTCAAGCTCGATCTTCGATTATCCCACTAAGTGAAACAATCTTCGATTCTTCAACTTATGCCCACCTCCTTGTCGGTTCTTGGATAACAAGGTAGTACCTACACACAAGAAACTAAACAATACAAAGCATAAATATGCACAAGAAGCTTGGGTTGCCTCCCAAGGAGCGCGAAATTAAGCTTGGTCCCGCCAAACCATCAAACAAACTCATTCACATCAAGACATCAAAGGCACTCAAGGCCCTCAAGAGACGATCAAATGTTTGAGCATGACCTACAAAGAAGCAAATGTAGCACCAAGAGAATATTACATAAATAAGCATCCAAGGAAAAGACCATAAGAACTTGCCAAACACAACTTTAACATAATCCTTTTCATCTTTCCACCCTCCAACAACATCATTCCTCTTTTCAAAGTGAGCGGGTGGGAGCAAGTCTAAATCCTCAAATGAGCCATAAGTGTGAGTAACACACGGTTGTAAGCAAGGAGGTGGATAGAAAAGGGGAGAATAAAAGGCTAAGTCCACACTCTTGAAAGTGTCATCACCATGATTTTTCTCTTCACACTTGGCCATTTCATCCATAAAAGCGGCCTCTATCTCAACCAACTCACTGTCCGAAAGGTCAAACTCACAAAACTCAAGATAACTACTTCCACTACCATTTAAGGCGGCTTCGATAGCATCCACTTGGGCTTCCCAAAAGTCCTCAATATGCTCATCCCAACAAGGTTTATCATCAAAGGGGTTTACTTCACAAGAATCTAGAAAAATTTCACCAATATGAACACCCTCCTTTTCCATTAAAAAGACATCATCAACATGGGTGATTTCACTCAAAGCCTCTACCTTATCATCCTCCATGACCCCTTTATCATCAAATTCAATAAAAGATGGGTTCATTATCTCACAAGTAGCATGAGGTGATGAAGTCAAAGCACTTGGTTCACAATTAAGCATATTCTTATCATCATCATCGTCATCCACCACATTCAAATTCACAAGGGGTGGGGATACATATGAAGAACATATATCAAGAACATGTTTCTCATCACCACAAAACTCATAAGAAGATGAAAACTCATGCATATCATTCACATTATCATGGAGAAGGGGAACATGAGATCGAACATGAGGCACATCCACAAGAGAAGAGAAGTCCACATTTTCACTTATAGCATCAAACATAGAATAATCACAACGTTCAACTCTACTTCGTGGTCCTCTCTTAAATGTAGCCCAAATAGAATTTCGATCCTCATCGGCACTAGCCATGGTCTCAATTAAAGCTCTAGCCTTATCAACACTCAACTTATCAAATGCCCCTCCCGATGATATAGTCACAAAGTTTCTAAGAGAAGGAAGCAAATTATCAAAGAAAATAAGCATGATTTGGCAAGATGATATACCATGGTGGGGACAAGCTCTCAACAAACCCTTAAATCTATCCCAAGTCTCACTCAAAGTCTCAAACTCACCTTGTTGGAAATTATAAATTGCATGTTTCCTTTGGGCGGTTTTAGAGGGAGGGTAAAACTTGTTTAAAAAGGCTTGAGCTAAGTCATCCCAAGTGCAAAAGGTGCTAGAAGGGTGAGAGTATAACCATCTCTTAGCTTCACCCTTAAGACTAAAGGGAAAAAGTATGAGTTTCGTGGTTTGTTCCGATACTCCCTCCTTCTTAACAAGGTCACAATTCGCTTCAAAAGTCTCTAAATGTTCAATTGCATCATCGCTATCCAACCCACAAAAGACATCTTGTCGAATCAACTCAATAAGACCCACATCAAACTCATAATTAGCTTCCACAACACCAATATTAATAGGTCGGTTAATATGAGTAAGGTTGGGTCTACAAAAATCCCGCATGCTAGGCATCACCATCTATGCGCAAAGAAGTAACAATAAAGAGACAACTCACAAAAAAACAAGTAATGTGACACACAAGTAACATGCAACAAGTAACAAGTACGTAGCCTAACAAATCTAAGACTAAACTAATATCAATCCGTTAACCTCCCCGGCAACGGCGCCATTTTTGACGCGGGGTTTTTTGTCGCCTTCCCCCGGCCAAAACAAATTTATAAACTCAACTACTAATGTAGTAGCGGTAGTCGAGGTCGATCCACAGAGAGGTCAAGGATTAAGTACAAGTTCGTCTTAAATTATAAGCTAGTTACGCAAATCATGAAGTGGTAAAGATTAAGCTAATATCTAAGCTAAAAACTAAATAAGTCAACTAAACTAACTAAACAAGTGATAAAAATAATGGTTTAAACAATAAGAAAGGCCTAGGGCTCGATTACACCACCAACAAGTTTCTTTCACATTTATAAGCCTCTTTAACTAGTTGTCAAGCAATCGGTTTAAGAGGAAAACGCCTCAAGGTGTCTCTCGCCCCCCTCCCGGGTTCGCGGTCAATACAAGTAGTCCCGATTACCTCCCTCCCGGGTTCGCAACCGGTATCTTAGGACACAACTAGAACCCACTCCCATGGTATCCTAGCGATGGTCTAAGTCCTTAGTTCCGCATCTAATTTCCCAATTATCCCCCTCCCTTTCCCAAGGGTAGGCTTCTAATTGAAGGTCAAGGGCACCCACCTCGATTCCCACTCCCGTGTTCAACCTAAGTCAGTGAAACTAGCCAAGTGAAATAACGATAATCCCAAACCTAACCGGTTCCCACCGATGGACAAGGGTCAAGGAGAAAGGTCAAGACACAAAAACAACAACAATACAAACTCCCTCAACCAACCTCAACCGATTATTCGACAACTCATAAAAACCGAGACCTAGTCATGTAAAATAAACAAGTCGGGGTCTAATCGAACCCTAGTGAGATTACTACTCACTAATCGTTTCTAAATTAAAATTAAACATATAAGGAACTATTCTAATTATAACAATAAACATGAGAATACTAATAAAGATAGAAACTTTAACTAATAAATTGCATAAATAAATAAAGACAACAACTTTAAATAAATTAGAAGAGGGATAGAAAATTACACCGAACTTGAATTAAAGATGAATAAGATGAGAAATTCTTCATACAATTAATGCAAATGATAAACTAGATCTAGACTAAAAATTAAAGAGAGAAAATGGGTTGATTTTTGGAAGAATAAAAACTAAATTCTACCCTAAAAACTACTCCTACTTTCTTGCTCTCCTCCCTTTTCTCGTCCTTCTCTGCCCAGAAAACCAACCCCAAAAAAATGTAAAGCCCCTTTCCTCTTCTCTTTTTCTTCCTTTTCCGCCTGATTGTTCCCCAAAAGTGGCAGGCAAAAACCCAAAAATGGGCCATTTGGTTGTATGCTTACCAAATCATATCCAATGATTAACATGGCAATGTAATGGGCTCGAATTTATGGAAAAACAATCCGGCCCATAGAAAACAAATAGATGCAGTTGCAAGATGGGAAATAGATGATGGGTCACGTCTTTGTTTGGGCTCATTTTCATTTTGTCCTTGTTTGAGCCGACTTGATCCATTTCTTACCCGGACATGGTACCTACAAAATAAATAAAAGACGAGAGCAATACCAAAAATTCCAAGAAATAATATAAATTGCATTATATAAAAATAAATGTCCTAACATTCTATTTGATACTAAAATGGGTAAATAACGCTAACTCGAGTTATTCATTCAATCGAATAAGGGATAAAATGTGAGTTAAAAATACGTAAAATAAAGTGTTATCAAGTACTACGGCGTCTGTTTGAACCGCCGCCACGTTGTCTAACTCGACCTCCTGCCATCTACAAGTACACAAATATTCAAATTGTTAAAAACGGTTAATAACATAAAAAACAAACATAAGCTGTTAATAACATAAAAAAACATCAAATAACATAAAAAACTTAATTAAAATATATATAAATATATCTTTACCCAATTAATCATTATCATCATCAAATTCATCCTCATCATCATCACCAATTGATTCATTATCATTATCACTATCAACACCACCATCACTGTCAACTTGACCATCACCATCCTCGTTTTCTAAACCTTCACCCTCTTCATTTCCATTCTCATGGATGTCCTCATCAGGTGGAGACAACATAAACCCGCTAGATACTATTTCTTCTTGAAAAAAAGTTGTATCTACTTGTGAGCGTGCTTTTGTCTTAAAGATTGCACACCACTGCTTTTGATTTCGATCATTCTTCGTGCTTGGATAAGAAGCGAAATATACTTGATTGGCTTGATGTGCGAGTATAAATGGATCATACTTTGAGTATGTCCGGGTATGATTCACTTCGACGATTTTATAACGTTCATGAACTTTCATACCGGCCACAGAGTTATCCTTCCATTCACACTTAAATAAGACAGTATTATAAGAACGCTCACGCCCATTATAGCTCAACTCAAAGATATCCTCAACTATACCATAGTATTCGTTGTCATCAAGAGAAGAAATAGTAACACCATAATTGCACCTAGCCTTATTCTTACCGTAGTTGAATGTATGGAAATTAAATCCGTTGACCGAGTAACGATTCCACGTTTTCACCTCTCGTGAAGGACCAAAGGCCAAAGTCCTTATCAAATCATCTTGGATATTTAACTCAATTACATGGTTCCGAAACCATGCTGCAAATTGATCCTCATGGTTACTCCAAACATCATCTCTATTCACATTAGGATGTGCTTTAATGAAATCATTCACAAACTCCGTTTCATATGATTCCAGAATCTCACAATTAGAAAGAACGTAAAGGTGAGCACGATCATATTCTTTGTCATCCAAATATCTTGTTTCCCCCAATTGATGAACAACCCTCATCATCATGCATTTGGAAAAACTCGGGTAAACTTGTCTCAAGTTCATCCGCTTTATCAACACTCAAGTTTTTTGCTTTGGTTTCAATATGTTTTTCAAAGTAAAGAGAGCAAAAATTTGCAATCTCTTCCGTTAAATACGCATTACATATTGAACCTTCAACCCGAGCTTTGTTACCAATTTTCTTCTTCACGTGATTAAGAAACCTATTCAATAATTGATGGGATTAATAGTTGTTAAGACTAGTGTAAAAATATTAAATCAATTAAAGAGATAGTACGATAATAATTATAATTTAATTACTACTTAGTGATCTTACCTTTCAAATGGATACATCCACCTATATTGGACGGGGCCTCCAACTTTGGCTTCGTAAGGCAAATGTATCGGTACATGCTCCATGGAATTAAAAAATGATGGAGGAAATATCATCTCGAACTTACACAATATCTCTGGTATTTGCTCCTCAAGACGAATCATGTCATCAACACATATTGAAGACGAACATAAATCTCGAAAAAATTGACTTATCTCAACAATTGCATTCCACACAGGAGTGGGGAGGAGATGTCTCAAAGATACAGGTAATAATCGTTCCATGAAGATATGACAATCATGACTTTTCAAGCCTTGCAACTTTAGCTCCTTCATATCAACACATCGACTAAAATCGGATGCATATCCGTCAGGAAATTTTAACTTTCTTAACCACTCACATAAGACCTTCCTTTGAGCTTTGTCAAGTGTAAAAATAGATTTTGGCAAAGACTCATCGCTACGAATGTGAAGATTGGGACGATGGCAAATTGTCTTCAAATCTTCTCGTGATTTAACAGTATCACAAGTCTTTCCCTTTACATCCATAATCGTGTGAATCAGTTGCTCAAAGAAGTTCTTTTCTATATGCATTACATCCAAATTGTGCCTAATTAACATCGTTTTCCAATAAGGAAGATCCCAAAAAATGCTTCTTTTAAACCAACCAATTTTCTTCTTCTTCAGCACCTCCGTCTCTGCTTTAGTACAATCAATAGTACGTGACAAATCACAAACCATATCCCACACCTTATCCCCCGGAAGTCGATCTACAGCATGATTGCGCTCCACTTTACCTTTTCTGAAAGCTTTTTTGTTGCTCCTAAAGGCATGCCCCACCGGTAAGAATTGTCTATGACAATCAAACCAACTCACTTTATGGGAACAAGGAAGCGAAAATGCTTTGCTTTGGTACATGCAACAAGGACATGCCTTTTTTCCCGCGGTAGACCATCCAGATAGCATACCGTAGGCGGGAAAATCATTAATGGTCCACAACAATGAAGCTCTTAGTTGAAAATTTTGCTTTAAAGACACATCATATGTTTGCACACCTACTTCCCACAATTGTTTCAATTCTTCCACCAAAGGTTGCAAATAAACATCTAAGGCGGTTTTTGGATTATCAGGACCAGGAATAATTAGTGACAAGAAGATGAATTGTTTTTTCATACATAACCAAAGTGGTAAGTTGTATGGAGTGACCATTACGGGCCAAGAAGAGTACTTTCTACCAAACTGGCCAAATGGAGCAAAACCATCCGTACAAAGGCCAAGTCGCACATTACGGGGTTCCTCAGCAAAGTCGGGGTAAAGCATATCAAACCGCTTCCATTCCTCTCCATCACTCGGATGACACATCTTTCCCGGAGTACGGGGATTTTCCTTGTGCCATCTCATTTGCTCGGCAATGTTTTTGGTAGCAAACATTCTTTGAAGTCTCGGAGCTAGAGGAAAGTAAGTTACGGGATTTTCGGGTATTGGTTTCTTACTCTTTTCACCTCTCTTTTTTTCATTCTTTCCCTTTTTACCTTTCAAGACAATACTTCCCTCAAGTGTCTTATATCTAGCCTTTTCACATTTACTACACTTGTCAAGTAAAGCATCATCCTTCCACAAGAGCATACATCCATCGGGACATGCATCAATCTTGTAATGCGGAAGTTCTAGACCTTTCACTACTTTTTTGGTATTGTAGAATGATCGGGTCATGACATTATTATCGGGGATAACATCCTCAATCAAAGAAGCAATGCCATCAACACAAGTAAATGGCACATTGTACTCACATTTCAAAGTTACTATCCTAGAGGCGGCTTCTAACAATGACATTTTGCTCCCTTCATATAATGGTTTTTCACTCGCCTTTAACATATCAAAAAAGGCTTTTGCTTGTGGGTGTGGTTCTTCTTCACTCATTGGTATATTATCATTATTGAAAATATTAGACTCAAATGCATCAACTACCATATCTCTATATGGGTTCTCATTTTGTGGGATTTGAGATTGTTCGGGAAGTGAAAAATATGATTCTCCATGAGAAATCCAATTGTAGTAGTTTGGACCAAACCCGTTTGTATAAAGATGTTCTTGAACCTCAATGTCATGTAGATATTTCATGTTTTTGCATTTAATACAAGGACACCTAAGTTTCTTTGCTACTAAATCATACTCGTCTTGTTGTCTAGCAAATTCAATAAACTCGGCAACCCCCTTTATAAATCTAGCGGTAGGACGTCGTTTCTTATCAAGTCTATCTTCGTACATCCATGTACGTTCCAACCTCTTCATTTTAATCTAAACATTAACCCACACAACAATAATTACAACAATATTGATTATCAATTATTACTACCTCTAGGAACATATCTATTATCAATAATAAACCAAACAATACTATTGTCAACATGGATACTAACTATACTAAAATTAACATATAACTAATTAAACTACTATCATTCTAATTAATAACATTATCAACATGGATACTAAACAACTATCAAACTAATATTATCAACATGGATATTTGTTATTAACAATATACTAACATAAGACATACACACTTTAATTATAAAATCCTAACATTCTACTCCCTCCATCACAATTATTTATTTGCCTTTTGATTAAAACAACCATAAAAAATAATTTAAAGGGCAAACAAATGAATAAGACGGAGGGAATACTAACTTTCTACCATCAATAATACTCCCATTTATACTAATTTAGTCAATCAACAATCCTAACATCATCAAAAACCCCAATACATTGTCAATTACAACCTCGATTAACATAATGTTAACAATTTCACAAAACCCCCAATTTATATAAACCCTAACCATCAACCTACACAAACCCTAACTAACTAACGATTAGAACTTTGTAAGCATCACAAATTATACATAAACATCATAATACTAATTAAAATCATAAAATAAACAAACAAACAAGCTAAGGAATGAGATTTAGGAGAGCAAAAGACGCACCTAATTAAGGAAAAGTGACGGAAATAGAATAAGAGTCGGAGTTTGTTGGTGAGGACGGTGGTGATATCGGTGGAGCTAGTGTCGGAGGGGTGGTCGGAGAGGTGGTTAAGGGAATGGAGTAGTGGTGGCGATTATGTAAAGGAAATGGGGATTTTCGGGTGTTTGAAGAAATTGGTAAAGTAAGAGTGACGGATGAGTGTTGGGTTTTCTGGAATAATACACAAATTGGCGACTGATCTGGCAGTCGCCAAAATGGCGACTGAAATCAGTCGCCAAATGGCTTGTCAGTCGCCAATTTGGCGACTGATTTCAGTCGCCCGAGTTTTTTAAATTAAAATCTGAGGATTGTTTCAGTCGCCAAATTGGCGACTGATTTCAGTCGCCTTATTCTATTCTCAGTCGCTAAATTGGCGACTACTTGTATCAGTCGCCTTATAACAGTCGCCTGAAACAAGATTTCTTGTAGTGGGGCCCCCCAAGGGTATGTGGAGCCCCCAAGGTATGTCGTGGGTCCTCCGAGTGATCCACCTTCTTCTATGTCGATCAAAATTAGGTAGAAATCGCCTCAAATGACGGTTTACCTACAAAAACATGATAAAAGCGAGAAATATGCTAGAAGAAGGTAAAACACGTAGAAACGCTCTTAGGGAGCGTTAAAGGCAAGCAAAACGAGACAAAAATGGGTGAAAAAGTAGGGTGAAATGACACTATATCAATAAATCGAAATTACCTTTTCACATACGAACTTACTCTTTCACAAACACTTTTTCATTAACTTTCCACATTATATCTTTTTCAAAATCTAGACAAATTAAAGCTTATACATCACCTTTTTTTTTCCTAAAATCAAATGTAATTGTTCTAAAAACTTAAATAATGGATTATTATAATTCTCAAACTAGTGAAGTAACTTTATTGTTTAGAAATTATTAGTATGTTTTATTCAATTTGTTAGGATTTGTTAATTGTTAATTAGTAAAATTAATTGTTTTAGTATTGTCGTGTATCCCCAATCACCTTCTGTATTCTTCAACAATTAATTGTTAATTAATGGAGGAGTGCAGTGCGGCATGTATGGTGGTCGGAGACTGAAGCTATCTCCCCCAACAATCACAGCCATTAACGGGAGGAGGGGGTAGTGCGGGGGGGAGGGGGAGGGAGAGTACAGGAGATCGAGGGGCGAGGGGTGAGTGCATGGGGTTGGTCGTGTGGTGGTCAGTGACGGTGGTCGGTTGGGAGTGAGATGGTGTGGGGAGCATGTGAGTGACGTTGTTGTTGTGTTGTGTTTTTTTTTTAAAAAAAATTATAATTACAAGAAGATAGGTTGACTATGGCTGGAGCGAGGGTGGCCAACATTTTGCCGGCGAGTACACTGGTCGGAGGTGATGGTGAAGGGAGATGAGGGAATGGAGAAAAAATATTAATTTGGGCGAGAGAATGAAAAAATGACAAGGGTAATAACATAAAATGCTTATGTGAAAGAGTACTCGTAATACTCGTTTTTATTTGAGATAGTCTCATGATCATGAAATCTATCATGTGATAGGTATTTATCCTCACCTTAATTTTCCTTTTTGTTAATTTTCATGATAATATTTAAATTTCTTTTTACGTCAGTTCATCGTAAGACGGTCGTTGATCACACCCCGTAAAAGTTGTAAGGTAAGAGCACGTTCAATGGTAAGCTAATTGTTACTAGCTTAACTTTGTCATATCGTATTTTAAGCTACAACAATTTTGAACTACCAAAATACTTCAATGGTTTAGCTTAATTCTATACTAGTTTGATAAATGAATATTAAACTGATTTTTTTATTGGTTGTTCAGTAGGTATGAGTCCATTTAAGCTTCTAACGTGAAAAACACTATAAATAACTAAGATACCCAAAATATTCAAAAAAAATTTAGGACAACAAATAATCGAAACGGAGAGGGTAATTATTTAAAACCTGGGAACAAATTCACGACCAAACCAACACAAACGAGACAGAAATTGAATGACCAAAATTTGTTACCCATAATTTACACCCCAAATTAATGAGCTGCTTTTTGTCGCCCGTGTTTTACTAAAATCGCCCAAATCAGGACTTTGACTTTCCAACTATACCCCTAGTCTATCTCACCTCTTGACTTTTCAGTTGTACTTATCTCTTATTTAACTCAAACTTATTTAACCCAATTACACGAGTTAAAAAGTTTTCAATAATGAATGACGACAATTCACACGCAAGACTGAATGTAGATTAATTAGAGTTGATCGTTCACTATTTAATTTTCGTTTTCGATCTTCAGTAGCTTACAAGTAGTCTAAGCGTATGGACTCTAGAGAGCGTACTTTCTGGACTTAACTTTGAACCGGGTTGCCGCCTCTGTGCTGCTCCGTTGACTGGGGTATGGGGGTTTTCGTGCGTGTTTGATGAGAACTCGTGCAACTTACACGACCAGTGCACCAGGAAGTCGTGCAACTTACATGACATAGCCACCGGGTATTCATGCAACATACACGACCAATGCACGGTGGGCTCGTGCAACTTACACGACCAACGCACATTTAGTTCGTGTAACTTACACATTCAGTGCATGGAGACGTCAATTAATAGAAGTAGGTAGGGACACATGTAACACTTTCACAACAAACCAAACGCTTAAAAATGAATTCCTCATTATGTCACAAGATTAAACCTTACAAAAATTGAGTTACTCAATCTAATAATTCACAAATCAAACATAATTACAAGACGATTACAAAAAATCGACAATTCAATCCTCTTGCAAGAAATAAAGCAAAATCAAGCCATTTCAATTCCTTTAAGCAAGGCGATAATAAGCTATGTGAGACCGTCTTCATCCGAGCAAGATAGTAGTATAGTACATATGGCGCCTTCCCACAACCTAGACGACAGGAACAGACCGTGTGGTGAAGACGAAGGCTATATCACGTCGTGATGACAAACTCGCCACTGTTATGTCGTCGAAGTGTCGGACTAACACAAGTACACGACAATATTAAATCGAGTAATATACTGTAATTGTTGTCGTAAATTGGCAAGTGATTAAATTGTGAATTTGAGAAGTATGGTATTCGTAAGATTTGAGGAGTGAGGAGAATGGTAGTAGCGTTTGATTTGATAAATTCTTTGTAATAGGTTGCATATTGTATAAGGGCAATTTCGTGGTTGTTTAATTGTAGAAGGGCAATTTTGTAAATTATCCGGGCAATAATAGTAAAATTGGGGCGATAAAAAGAAAAAGCATAATTAATTGACACCAAAGAAAACTTTTGTAACAAACTGAAAAAAAATCCTGGCCGCGCCTCCCAAAGCACTCGACAACTCCATAGAGCTGAGGATAACAAAATATTCCGACGCTTGTGGATTGTCACAATTCGCCGTCATTTTTCGCCGACGGTTCTAGTTTCCGACGGCACATTAATGTAAAACACCACATCTCTTTCCTTTTATTTTTTTCTCAAGCTTTAATTTAATAATCATCATCTTATATTATTCTTATTTATATTATTATATTTTTTTCGCCTTAGCAATTTCGCATGTTCCGTGATTAGGGTTTGTTCTTATTTAGCGACGATTTTTCTGCACTTTCGATTCTCAGGAGACCGATGAGGCAATGAACAAGTGAAATTAATGTATGCACTCTTTTGTCTCACACTTTACACCTTTGTGATCATTTTTTTGTTGTTGTTGTAATTTGTACAGTGCAATTTTGCTGTCTCTGTTATGTTAATTGTTTCGACATCGTGGGCGGTGCTGCGGACGTTTACTTGAGATCGTCGTAAGATTAGATAAGCTTAAGACGGTTTTAAGCAAAACTAGTTCTGCTAGATGCATGACTATGTTAAATTAATGCAAATGCAATGCATGTAATTTCATGAACATGATGAGGACACTGGATTCCGGACTTGCGAATACTCAGCTGTTTAATTAAGATTCGCGAGTTGTCGTAGCCAGGATTGTTAATTGTTATACCAGCTGCAAGTTTTGTTTTCAAATGAGAGGTTGCCCCTTTTACAAGTAATTAAGGGAAAACATTTCTGTATAAGGCGTATGTGAGATTGCACTCATTGTTATGTTAAACTGCATTTGTTTAACAGCAAGTCTCACTTGGGATGAGGGGCGCCCCGTCGCAAGCTTAAGACGGGTCAAGTCCCCCTCACAAAGAGCAAGCACTTGCTCTTTGTGAGTAGGGCTTGACCCGTCTTAATCTTGCGATGGGTCGCCCCGTCACAAATGAGAATTTGTGCTTGTTTAACTTCTCATAGTTTACAAAGTTGATACTTGTTATAGATGGTTTACTGCAAGATGATATTTATCAAAACATTTGGTGTCCTATTTTGTTACTTGTCTTAACTCAAGAAAAGTTGAGAACAAGTGAATTCTATGGAGTTATAAATTATAATGAGTGAGAATAAAAGACTTTTCTTTTTTCAAGTTATTTACCTGTTTTAATTTTTTTTAGAGGGACTTAGGCTTTGTTGTTGCTATTGATCTTTTTGTGAGTATGGGTATTCGAAATTAATTCTATTTATTGATGTTTTGTCTGTTAAGATATGAGAAAAACCGTGTGCATGGCTGCATATGAGGGGGTTTAGATCTTCTTTTAAACTTGATTGGCTAACATTGGATATGAAAAAGAGTGTATATATGAGGTGTATAAACCAAAAATTAGAAACCCATAGCACGTATGGCTTTACAGTTTCACATTTGTCATCAAGAGAATAGACCATATTTTGAGCCCTTACTCATGATGTCAAATTTCGATACACATCGCGATCAAGAGTAGTGGTTGGTAATCGAGCATTACTGTACCATAACGAGGTGGCATGTATAATGGTGCGATGGTTATTTATTGGTAAATCAGTAGTAACGGTTTCGTCGTTGATATATTGGGCTAAGATTGGTTGTTTATGTCTAAATCATCCATACAAGTCAGACATTGGCTATAACAGCCAGTTATCGACAAAAAACCTTCAATGTATCCCCCAATACTTCTAACCATGGCCGTACGAGTACATCCTCGGGTTTTGTAATAATCACTAGGCAGTTTTCCATTTTCCTTTTGAACTGGCTGTGCTGATTGCTATTCCTCAATGGGATAAGCTAATGTTCTAAATGTGCATTATTCAGTTCATGCTTGCCTACTTTTAGAAATGGTTATTAAAGGCGGTTGGTTCTGGGAAGGAGGATGCACGCGAGTGTAAATGGTCTCTTGGAAATAGGTTATGCTTTGTCATCTCAAATGGCTGTTTGATTTTACTGAGAGAAACTTAACCTCAAGAGATTGGCCAATGCGGAGCTTAGAATATTTAAACCGGCTATGTTGGATACGTACCATGAGATTGCTGTTTACATTCACCGGTTTCACAATCTTGATCTTTTCCAGCAAGGGTAAGCTTCTTCTTCTACTGTATTTCTTGTCTGGTATATTAATTTGTATATTGGTTCTACTGAGAATAATATGCACGGGTAGTAATTTGAGCGTGCATTTCTGTGGCATAGGTGGTACCAAATTAAAATTACTATGAACTGGGAGGATGGAGACGATCTCATTGTTGGGATCCCATCAAAAGTTGTACAATACGAAGGTAATTTTCTCCATATGGCGTTTTATTTCTGTCAGTGTTAATATGCAGTTAATAAGTAATCACTATGGTACTCTGTGGTGTGCTGCAGCTCCTAATTCAGGTTCTTCTGATGGTGGAGTTTGGAAGATTAACGATGTAGACAACAGTTTTGCAACTCAGCCCTTTAAGATCAAATATGCAAGGCAGGATGTTCCATTATCTGTCATGATTGCTTTTAACGTATCCCTCTCCAACCATGAGGTACCTAAGATTTTGAAGTTAGATTTGTAATTGTTTTTTTAAAGTTCTGTTTCCCATTCTGTTAATGCCCAATAAGTCAGTTGGCTAAAGATCTTAATGTATAGGTGATACCTTATCAAATTAAGGCAACTGTATTTTCTTCTTTGACTTTGAGATAATTGGCTGCGTCTTGATATTAACTGAAGCGATGACCCAGCTTATGCTTTTTGTGGAGTGGGGTGTCATCCAGTGAGTCCCATTTATTTAAACATACAAAGTTGTGTTTAGGCAGCCTCCCACTGTTTAATTATCTTGTATAAGGATCTATGAAGCGTGTGGCAATGCTGTGGCCTGTCCAAGAGTTAGTCTGCCGCTCACTTTTGCTTACAATTATAAAATGAAAATATAAGCATAGTTTCAGAGTTCCTCTCTTACACGTGGACAATGACTTCGTCTCTGGAGGGTGCTGCAAAAAAAATAAAAATCCCTTATCAGAAACTTGCATGATCTAAAGTTACATGGTATGGAAATTTGGAAATGATAACTGCAAAAATGTACTTATGTGATGATATTCTAGATTTTATTACTCTAAATAGCTTAAATTCATGGATGCCACAGGCCCACAAGATGATTAGAATACATGTAGACTATATTTTTTTTATCTTAAAGTATACTTTGTTGCCTCCCTGTATATTTCATTTTTGTGCTGGTGTGTTTTTCATAAGATTCAGAAATTATCGCATAGTTAAATCTGCTCTTTGTTATGTATTTTTCGTTTGTGTAGGTTCCCTCCACGTCTGGTGTTATCATCAAATTTGAACTCCTATATGCTTCTTTATCAGAGAAAGGGTCAGTTGGCAGAACTTATTTTATCTACATATATGTGTTGATAATTGCATAAGATTCTGTGGGCTCGCCTGTACGTGTGCCTTCCAAATTCGAGATAATTAAAGTGTCGCATGTCATGAGCAGGTCTGGGTTGCAAGCTTCCTTAAGTACTTCTCCTCCTGCTGCAATTCACGAATTCCGTGTACCACCAAAAGCTCTTCTGGGAATACATTCTTATTTCCCTATACTTTTTGACGCCTTCCATTCTGTGCTTGTAGATACAAGTATACATATTAGCATCCTGAAGTCAGTTGCACAAAATATCACAAAGAAGGTACCCAGGTCTGTGTTTGTTTTCAACTGTTTTCCATCCTTTCTCTGACAATTAGCTGCGCCTGGCTCTCAATAACGGATCGATTTTCTGTGGCATCTCCTGCAGTGGTAACGATGTTGACGGTATATTTGTTGGTAAATCTTGTAAGGTATGTTTTTTTTCTTTATTTTTCACTCATAATCTAAGTATCTAACAGTAAATGCTATTACTCCACGTTCTTTGGTCTAATTCTTCTCTTTTCTATTCCCCTTAAAAGAGGCGTGTAGTGGGCGTTGCTCGTTAGTTTCTTTAGGGGAAAGCTCATTTTTTGAAAAGATATTTTGATGCGTGACAAACTGACAAATGCTTCTTTGCCGAGATATGGTGGAATTTGCCAGTGGTGTGAAAGGAATAGCCTTATCAAACAGCTTGCGAATTTTTAAAAAGTTATGCCCTTCCTCTAGGTCTACAGATTGCCAGTAAACGCTCTTGTTGCACACGGTTTTAATTTAGAACTGTTTCTAGGTATCAGACCGATCTTGTTTACTACCTGCTTTATGATGGATTTAGCCTATTTTATTGAGCATTTGTCAAGTGTGATCTGCTTAATGTTGGCTCTGTTGAAACTTCTGATGATGTGCATTTTCTAGATTCCATATGGTGTTTATATTTCTTGATTTGGCTTCCTAACTACGTTTGTAATTCTACTTGTTAGGGTTCAGATAGAGTGGAAAAAGAAGTTTTGCTTGTTAAAGCATTGTTAGCGGCACGGGACATTCTCTTGGAAGAGGCACAAAAGCTCAGTAGAGCAATCGATCAAAGTATTAACCTCACTGATTTCATTTCCCAGTTGGATGACTCCAAGTTGTTTGGTTCCCTATTTCCAGCAAACGTGTCGTCAACCGCAATTAAAGTTCAAAGACCAAAATCGACTGAATCCCATGATAGTAATGAGGTTCTCCTTCTACCTATCCAATTATATGCCCCAAATAGTTATTAGAAACTAGGAATTAATAGCAAAATGATATGTGTTTTTCTTTAATGACTGGACTTCTTTTAAAGTTTTTGACTGAATCTAATAATTGGCATAGTTTTGACCGAATCTTGTAAATATTGTGAATTCATTATAAGTATTGGCTCCGCACCTAGTTAATTGAGAAATTAGGATTCATTTTGCTTACTCAATAGTTTTGAACTAAGTCTGGAAGTGATTTTACAATGCTAAACAGAAGGCAAAAATATTTCTGGACTTTCGGAGTAATGGCGTGCTGATGTCCTTATCTAAGGACAATTTACTTTGGTCTGCACACATAATTGGGGATCAAATTCATTTTCTTTGGAATGTGTTTCTAAAGTTTCACAGGTTTGTTCTGTATTTGTTTACAAGATATAGCCTTACTCTTGTTTCCTTTAGAGTTTAAATAAGTGTTCTAAACAGTATCTCTTTGTTAATAGTTAAAGACTTCCTTTTTCTTTCACATTTCTTATTGTTTGTCATGATGGCTTTGTTAACTTGGCAATCAAGATTTATCGTCTGAGAGAAAGTTTTGCTTTGGCGTGGTATTTTTCCCCATATAATTGCGAAGTATAGTTGTCAAAATTCCTCTTTTGTTCTAATTGCGTCTTACCCAGCACTTTAAGAGAGCATGTTATTGCTCTATTTCCTTACAACTTAGAAAGTTTGGTGCCAGTTCTCCGCTTCTAAGTAATTTATACTTCTTAAGTCCCAATGGATTGTTAGTGTCTCCTTTTTTTGGTGAGTTCTAGGCATGCAGAGGAACAAATTTACCCTTTGTTTCTCTGAAACAAGACCATGTAATACGTGGCCTCCACATTAACACCCAGTTACATACCTTATCCCCACCGGTTCTTCCTTCACTTGAAAAAAGAATCTTATGTGACAGGCTGACAGCGGCAATATAAACAAAATTGAAACGGAGAGGATTTCTTGTAAGTCAACCATATTCTCTAAATAATCATCATTTTCTAATAGAAGGATATGGTATTTACAACCTCTTTTAGTTGATCAATACTCCACTACTCCACTGAGGGTACTACTAATCTAATTGAAGACGGAAAGGGCACCAAAAGCTCCACGATATGCAAATACAAGTAGACTTGGCCAGACTTGGGCGTAAATTCTAAAAACAAAATAAAATAAAAAAGAATGAAGTTAAGCTTTTTCCCCTTGCCTTACTAGTAGGATGAGCCATCATTGACTCTGTTATGAAGATGCCAAAGTGCCGAATCATTTAAAAATCTAATTCTTCGTTATTAGCTTGCTTTGAAGTTATGGTGTCAGGTCAGACCCGCAAACTGTGAAAAACATTTAAAACTTTTCTGGGGAAGGATTTTCAGGTTATTGTATGTCTTGTACGATGCATAATTTCTCCGTTCTATACTCGAGTGATTAATTCCATCAAGGGTACTTTGTAAATGATTCATGTAGCCAAATGATGCAAGGATCGAGTGGCCGACACTATATATTTTGGAAGCAGACTGTTCTCTTGAAATATGGTTTTTGCTTCTAAATTAGATTGAAGACACTGCGAGTATTGTGCAATTGTGCTAGTTGTATATCTTGTAAGATGCACTATAATTTTATAATTGTTTCTCTTCACTGATTTTTCCTATTTGATTCCAGGGCTAATAAAACCAAGATTACTGAATATTTGCGGGAGTCATGGGCCAAAGATAGAAAAACAGAATGGTCGATATGGATGGTGCATTCTAAAGTTGATATGCCTCACCATTACATCAGTAGCAGAGGTGATGATATTTTGCACCATGGTGGGCTGCGGGGGAAAGGGTCAGTATTAAGGAAGATCATTGATGATGTAATTATCTCTGAACTCAGAGGAGCGTTTAGAATTTTTGAATTGTCTCATTGCTTGAAATGTTTGTTTTTTTCTTCATTAGATTTATGCAGCCTCTGCTTTATCCTGTGCTGTATAGTTACCTATGTAGCAGATAACACCATTTTATTGTTCTTTGCAGCCCTCTCAAGCTGCAGCTGCCCGTGCTGAGCAACATCGTCAAAGTATTGCGCAAATGATGGTGAGTGCTTTTACTGCTTCTGGAAAAAGTCTTTTTCTAAAACAAAAAATATACTTAAAGGTAGCAATGCTCGAACCTTACTGGGATTAATAATTTACATCGGAGTTCAGATCAATAGCCGTTCAATTCAAGACTTACAGATGTTTGGCGATCCTTTGCAAGTTCCTGTTCTCATTGTAGAGCGGGTTATTAATGCGCCAAGGCGTTCTTACAGTGGCAATTCATACTTTTGCGATGCTGATCAGAAGGCTCCATCTAACATCATCACTGAGTTCAAAACAACTAGCAAGATGTCTGGTGCTGAGCAGCAGGCCCGTGTTTTGAAGATTGTCGTCTTTGTGCATGGGTTTCAAGTATGTTCTTAAAACTGCATGAATCAGCCCTCTCCTTTTGGTCTTCTCTTTTAGGGGGAACAATTGCAATTGATTTTGTATGGCTGGTAGTAGATATTTGGTAGTAATTTTGCGAATTCTCTCTTGATGTTAGCACTAATTGCTAGTACATACAAGTTCAGTGTCCTGTTTTATACGATTGATCCATGGACGTGCAGGGACATCATTTGGATCTCCGACTTGTTCGTAACCAGTGGCTTTTAATAGATCCAAAGGTTGAGTTTCTGATGTCTGAGGCAAATGAGGATAAAACAACAGGTGACTTAAGAGAAATGGGAAACCGGCTAGCAAAGGAAGTTGTATCATTTGTTAAGAAGAAAATGGAGAAATTTTTGAGATCTGGAGGCTTGAGAACTATTAAGCTTAGTTTTGTTGGGCATTCCATTGGAAATGTGATTATAAGATCATCATTGGCTGGTATAAACTTCTACGTTGAGTTCATGGGTTACCATCTTCTGACACATACTGTGCAATCCTAATTATCACTTTTAGTTTTCCAGATAGCATTATGGAGCCATACCTCAGATTCTTGCACACCTATCTCTCTGTATCTGGTCCTCATTTAGGATATCTGTACAGTTCGAACTCTCTGTTTAATTCTGGGCTGTGGCTTCTGAGGAAACTCAAAAGCACACAGTGCATTAATCAGCTTACTTTAACTGATGAGGCGGAACTACGAAACACCTTCATATTCAAGCTTTGTCAGGTATAGTGTCTCTTCATCTTTCCAAGATAAGGATCTCCAAATAAAACTCAGAAAAGAAATCTGTGGATAGTTGCTATCAAAAGGAGTAAACTGGCTATTAAAAAAGAAACTTGTTTATAGCCTTGCTTAGTTTTCATTGCCTGCCATTTTGCTTCGCTGTTATCATACCAGTTCTTATTTTGCATCACTGAAGCTTACCTTACAGTTTAGTTTAAATAACTCAGTCTTCAAGTTTAGCTCAAAAGAAATTCCTGTTTGATTTGACGGTTTCTCCTCTCCTGTTCCAGCAAAAGACACTGGAGAATTTCAGGAATATTATTTTGCTGTCTTCGCCGCAGGTGTTACTCTCGTTTCTCTGATTTAATATTTCTTGGAAGGCGGCGTCTTTTCACTCTTTGGATGTCATGTCTGCTCATTATGCTGAAAATCTGTAGTTCTTTTGGGAGTGGTGCCTTTTCACTCTTGTTGTCCTGCAAAGTCCAGCGTTATACAAATCTTGTGTGTGCGTGGTTAAACTGCATAGTTGCCTAATTCATATAACATTTAATACTTGTACACAATAAAAATACACAACGTGAATATCAATTACATCAATTTGAATTAAGCGCCATGGTACATTTATTTGATATGGATAATTGATACATGTTAAATGTGGGTCATTCTGCGACACGTTGGACCTGGGCAAATTGTAAAGCCTTGTTGACTTTGGGCCACCATCTCACAGATCCCCAACGAATCAAAGATTTTATCAGAGATGTTTGAACCTTCTTCCTGAGGTGGAATTACACACAATGTACAATTTTATGTGTGTTGGTTAGTGTAAGTGACATGCATGTAGGCAAAAGTGTTCTGAACTGTTTGTGCTTCTTATAACGTATAGTAGTTCTTGGTCGATGCAAATTTTATAGCAAAGTGGGTTATGTGCAAAAAGTTGCCAAGACACCAACTGAAGTAGAGAAAGGTAGTTATATTGGAGGATGGGAGTATTGTTCAGCATACAATACTCCCATCCTCCAAATAAAAGAATTTTCTTAATCTTAAAAGGTCTTAACCGAGACTCAGGTTAAGCTCCGTCTAAGGTTCCTTGTTGTACCAAAAAAAAAGATTCTGAGGCATCGGATAACTCTCATATGATTTGCCTTGGGAGCTAGAACTCTATTCTCTCTTAAAAGTATATGTAAATCCTTTAATGAGTTACCCTTCTCATAGATAGTTATATTGTATGGAATACGTTCTTAAGATGGTGTGTGGATAAATCATCCAAGCCAAACGTCTCCCATCGTTGTATGAAATTTGGCATCGTCTCCGAATTTTGTTTTCAGTTTGCATTGTCTTTGAGTATGTATCCACCAAAAAAATGAAGTATGTTAGTTTTAATTTTTAAGCATCCTTTGATTCCTTTCTGATGCACTCCGTATTAGTCTCATAACTAGCAGTCTTTCCAGGACTGTAATGTACCATATCATTGCCATTAACTAGCAGTCTTGTCAGGATGGTTATGTACCCTATCATTCAGCAAGAATCGAATTGTGCCCTGGATCTTCAAACGACTTCTCAAAAAAGGGGGAGATATTCTTGGAGATGTTGAACAATTGCTTAGACCAGATAAGGTCTCCTTCTATAGACCACCGGGTTTTCATGCGCTGTGATGTAAATTTTAACATGTCTGCTCATGGCAAGAACTTTGACACATTCATAGGGAGAGCTGCCCATATTGAGTTTCTGGAGACGGATATTTTTGCCAAACTCTTAATGTGGTCATTTCCAGAATTTTTCCAGTAATGATTTTGAAAGAATTTCCAGCAGAAGGTTAGAACTCCATGTTGTCAGGCTGCTGTTGAATTAGTTTGCGAGCATGAGAGTACATCCAGAGTCCAGACACATGTATCACGTTTCAGGTTAGCTATTTTCCGAATCTGTTTTTTCTTTCTTTCAGTATTCAGATTTGCATTTAGGTTTATAGAAAGGATATTCCTTTAAATAGAACTTAGAGGATTGACTACTGTACAGCTGGCGAATCCACATAGATAATCAAGATGGTTTCAGTATACTTAATGAGTGTGTATCTGGAAAATAAGGCACCTTTTTTTTTCCTCCTTTGTATCATTCAGTCATTGCACGGCAATCACTGGAGATAGCGTAAACACTGATCGGATGATTAGTGAGGAATAGACTTGATTTTTGCATCCAAGAAGTATTTTATTTCATCTGATCTCTCACATTATACATGCACAGAAACCCCTACGTCAAGGGTTTAATGCCTATCACCCCTATGTTTGACGTCCCACATTACCTCCAATAAAGCAAATTTGATAGTTCTAGAAAGAGTTAGATCTGGTGAAAACTTTTCTTAATGCTCTGACGCTGAAGGATTTAGCCTTGCTTAAAATGGCATTACTACTTCTACTACTATTTCTTACTAAACTTAGGTAGTCTTCATCTGCTTTCTTCAGCTTCAAGTTGTCTTCTGGATTCCAAAACCGAGCATCCTTTCTCTTGTTCTTGATGGTTGAAAGCACGTCATACTTGTTGCATATTCCCCACACTGTTACCTTTTGTTGTGCGTAGTCCACAATTACTGAGTATATCCCTGATATATCATGGACCATATATAGTGAGTGTCACAATAAAATATTTATCAATAATTACAAATAAAATTTTTAAAAACTGTATTGTAGGAGACAAGATGAGTGGGAACTTAGGAAATCACACTGTGAAAACACCGGCAAACCGTAAAGTTCATTACTCCAGTAGTAGGGCTGTTATTCAAAACATACTGAAAGTATCTTGAGGGTTAAGGTAAAATACCTCTTAGATTACTCAAGGCCTTCTTCACTTTCCTCTCACATCCATAAGAATACAAAGGAACCTTCAATTCCACATACTGAGGCTCCACAGTCTTGCAAGCTGGGACAATTTGTAGATCCGCCATTACACAATCTTATAGCTGCAATAGGAAGATAATTAATTAAGGTGTTTTACGTAGGATTATTGATTATCGAGTTGTTACTCTGGATACAAGTTGTCGTGGTTGACGATGGATATATATAGATAAGATTAAGACAATGTATGAGGTTTACTTAATCTAATCTAATCCTAATTATAAAAAGTTGGAAGCTTAAATTAAAGTATGTTAGTCTTTTGTTATGTTATGTCATCATGCCTTTAACTAGCTTTTCTTAAGCTTGTTGTCCATGTTTTACATGGAGCTTTAGGCGGAAAGATGACTTTATGATAGATTCCATGCTATGATTAGTGGAGGTATTGCATGAATTCTGAGTCAGATGTGCTGTTTTTATACCAAAGATTTAGCAGTATAGGGCTTCTTTTGTTACATGGTATTTGATCATACTCCCTAGAGGCCTAGCTCGGCAACCATGCATGTGGGTTTCTTCGCCTTTAGCTCACTAGAACTCACTCTAGTTGGTCTCCCTTTAGACGAGCCATTTTCGTTTGAAACAATAAAACAGGGTTTTGAGACCATTTAACAACCAAATGTGACCACTTTTGGAAAAAAAGTTACCATAAGCTGTAACATTAGCTGGACCATTGTGGTTACATTTGACCATAATATGGACACAAAACTGCGTATTATTGTACAGATGGAATAGGTTCGTCTGAAACAAGAATTTGCCTCTCCGAAAGTTTCTTTTTAACCAGTCTAGATTTTTGTCACAGTATCCATGTGGGAAGTTGGTTATAGATTATCACCTCTTACGGCTTCAAGTGTTATTCTAGTTGTTATCTGTATAAGTGTATTGATGGTAAAGGTACTTGTTTGTTATAGATTATTAGGAGCATAGCTAGATTTATCTTTTGTTGAATGGTATTTGATCATACTTATTTTGTTGCATGGGTGAAGGAGAGATGGTAAGAATGGAGAAAGTGAGGGGTAAGCATAGAGGATGGATACTGACGGAAATATTGACAACAATTGTAAAACGTCGACGGTATTGATGAACAGATTTGAAAATATGTACGAGGTCGACAAGCCACATGAGATAATGCCGCCTCCATGTCAACGCCACGTTAAATGTGGGTCCCTTTACAACACTTTATGTGTGTGCTGACTGGATATTGTTTTG
Source organism: Heliosperma pusillum (assembly GCA_022085475.1). Taxonomy (NCBI): domain Eukaryota; kingdom Viridiplantae; phylum Streptophyta; class Magnoliopsida; order Caryophyllales; family Caryophyllaceae; genus Heliosperma; species Heliosperma pusillum. The sequence continues at coordinate 20,301 of JAIUZE010011907.1, read as the reverse complement.
CCTAGTCAGACTTTCTACCGGTTTTCAGATCCTTTACCATGTGATCTCCCCAAAATACCCCATACTTTCCTTTTAATTACCATCTCACTGTCATTTCTTTTAGTACTATGTTAAACAATAAATAATAATCTCTTTGAAAACACTTTTCTAATTCTATTTATATTTGCACTTTTCTTAAGGAGAGATTTTTCATGTGATATCCATTATCTTTCTATTCTTCAGCTTTATAGTTTTGTCCCAACTCCTATTTAACAATCTTCTCTGAAAGATAGGGAGAGCAACTCTTGTTTTGAAAGAGCTATTCACTCATTTTTGTGGCGGTTTATTGTTTGCTCTTAATCTGTGTAATAAAGCTATTGGGAGTACTCAAAATAAGCCTTCCTTGAGAGTTGAGATGGGCACTTTTCGTCTTAAATTTAAGACGGTGAAAATGCGACTCATTTATAATAAAATGTAACTATAAGAGGCTACCTGAACAATTTTTAAGTGTAACATTTTCTCGTTAAAATAACGACGTTTTGTCGTATTAGGATTCAAGATGTACCAAGTTGGCTAATTAAACGCAATCTCAAGAAAAGTAAAAAAATAAAAGAAGTATTTACTTATGTATAAATGTATAATAATGAATAATAATGGATCACTCCATCTTAATATGTTTACTTGTATTATTTAGTACAACACGAGTCCGGTAGGCGGTAGCAGATTAGAGTAATTGCATGATGCATGTTTCAATGTTTGATAGTTACCCAACAAAGCTCTCTATAATCTCATTAAATCACATGTCAATTAACACTCTAATTATGATGTTGAACTTATAATAACATCTTCAAAAACATGAATTATCATAAGCTCAAAGTTTAATGTATAAATTGAGTATATATGCTAATTTGTTTCCCTTCAAGTCTTATTATTAATTAAGTAATGTAACAGGCATTGGGATTTTCGTCACTGAAGAGCTGAGGAGGTGGGGTTCTGTCAATGAAATAGAGAGGCTGGTAATTGTAGTAACTTGGAGTATAATTGTAATTAGACATCATCGTTCTCTTCCTTGATTCTTCTTCAATGTTATTCATCTCCATGCCACCGTCACCGTGGTCGTCGCCACCGTCTTTATTACTAGGCGGTTCTTCTGGTGGTTTCTCACCACCTTGCTGTTCTTCAGTTTTTTCCTCAGGTTTGGGCTCTTCTGCAGGCTTTTCGGACTCATTAACCTCGTCTGGCTTGGGCATTTCAGGTTTAGGCATTTCGGGTTCAGGTTGAGGGATAATTCGGGCTTGTTTTTTGGTGCGTCTATACACATAATCTACTAAGTTATGTTCGTCCATGGTTCCCGTTACCCTCACCTTTCCACTGCTTAGTTCAGTCTCAACGGTTTGTACTCCTGTCACAACATGTCAAAAACTCATCAAGACATTATATCCAACATGATTTATCAACTTTATAAATTGAATTTTGGAAATTAATTTTATTTTTTGAGCATAATTTGATATATACAGATTATATATTATGAAAGCATTGTAATGTCATTTTTTTTTATGTAACACTAGTGTTAATTAGCTATGGCTTAAGGCCAAGTTATTTGCCTAATTCCGTCACAGTCAATAGTTTACCCACTTGCTTTATTTTCCTCTCACAAAATAAAGAAAATAAAGAACAATGAAATTAGGTTCAATATAAATGAGAGATACTCACGTTGTTCGCATTTAAAATTCCATGAACCTCGTTTTCTTCTTCATTCTTTAATTTCATTTTCAATTATGTCTTTCGCCACACTATACTATAAGTAAATTACATAATACGAAGTACTTCGTATTACTCCGTATATAGTACAGGATTAAAGGCAAAGGTAATACACAAATTTTCATTTGTGACGGGGGCGACCCGTCGCAAGCTTGCGACGGGTCAAATTCCTCTCACAAAGAGCAAGTGGCAAGACAAGTAGGTGGAGCCCCCCACTTGCCTTGCTACTTGTTCTTTATGAGGGTGATTTGACCTGTCGGAAGCTTGCGACGGGTCGTCTCGTCACAAGCAAGACCTAGTGAAGGTAATATATGTATCGAAAGACGAAAGGTGAATAAAACTAAAGTTAGTAAAATACCTTTCATTTTGAGAATTTTCTTCTTTAACTGTTCTGCACACGCCTCACAATGCATATTTACAGTAAGTTCCACCGTATTAAATCCAGTAACCTGCTCATCATTGAAAATTTGAAATGACTTTATTAATAAAACTGTACTTGTATTTATATAGAGTCGATAGTGTCAACTAGTTAAACTTTAAACAATGTTTTTGAAATTAATATCGTTAAATCTTTAATGCTCTCACTATACGGGGACGAAAAACGTGTCTGCATATACTGTATATGATATAAGGTTGCACGGAGTGCGGATCCTCTATCCTATTTTCATATCAACTTATAAATAAATAAAGATTTGTAACTTAAGTAGTAGTAAAGTTCACAAATTCTCATTGAAAACATGCACTATCCGTCACAAGCTGAAGACGGATAGTGCCCCTCTCAAAATATGCAAGTGTCCCACTTGCATATGTGAGAGGGCCACTATCCGTATTCAGCTTGTGACGGATAGTACCCGTCTTCGGTGAGACGAGCTGAGTAAAGTTAGGAATGACATGAAAATCACCTGAGAAGTGACAAGGTGAGGTGCAGGTTCACCCTGATTAGCAGGTAAAGGGGACAAAACCTTGACATTTCTCTTTGTTTTTTTCATGATCACATTGCATACTGTTTCTGCTTCCACCACTCCTTTTATACTCACTTGGTTTTGTTCCATGTCTATTTCCACTCCTACAACTCCTGTTCACATTTAAACATCCTTATATTACTCTCAAAGGGCGTGAACTTTGTCGTATAAGGAGGTTCGAATGTATGCAATCTTATTAAGGAATCGCCACTAGCTCAAAAATACGTGTTTAGTATGAAAATACCTGGAATTCTCATGAGGGAACGTTCAATTTTTTTGGCACAACCAGCACAATGCAATTCGACATAAAGGATGAAAGGCGGAGGGACCGCTTGTGGCGGTTCCTCCGCCTTTGTTTCTACCTCAGCTGCTGGTTTTTCTTCTTCTTGAGGCAATGGTGGTGGCGGGTTTTGTTCGTTCTTCTCTTCAGGTTTAGTTATATCAAACGGAGCTTGCTCCTAAAGCGGGAGTAGATTAATATCATTATTATATCAATAACCCAATGTTCACCAATTTATTAAATTCAAGAACTAATAAAACGCATTTACGTAAATAGAAGACATAACATTTAAGTTGATGGTTATAACTCGACTTACTTGCTTAGCTTCTTCACCCATTATTGTTTCTATATTGAATTATGTTAGTAGTTAGAATGTAGACAAGTTTAATATTTGGAAATGTATGATGTAAATGATTATAAAATGTGGAAGAGACTAGAGATTTGAAAGAGGGAAACAAGGGGATTACCATTGAAGCAGGGGAGCTTTATTTATATTTATAGAACAAGTGAATGAGTCTTGTGATTTTATTTGGGAGTTTTCTCATCAAAGGTGGTTGCTAGAGCTGGCCAAAAGGGCGGGTCGGACCACGGGTCTCTTCTATTTTGGCTTGTTATTTTATGTTTATGTTATGTCCAATATTTAACAATTTTTGTGCGGTAAAAATCAATAATATTAGTCATTTTTTGAAAGTTTGTGGTAATAACTAATAAGTGGTACTCCTTACTAGTAGCTAGGTTCTCCTTATATGGCGGGTTTGGTACATCTATTCGATTTATGTTAACTAGTCCAATTACATCATGAGATCGATGCCTCATTCACCCAACAAGTCCTACTTTCACGAAGTTAGTTGTTTTATAAACTACTCATATTGATTTGGAGCTTCAATTCTAAAAACTCAATGTTATAATACCACCTAATTCACTCTAATTTCAAGCATTTAATGTTAAATGTGATGTGTGTGCAAGATGATGCAGGTTGGATATAGAAATGTATGTTCACTAAACTCATATCAAATGAAATTGAGATTTTATGGGTCATGCATAGTTTGATGTTCTTGGGAATCTCGACATTTCCGCCTTTCTTAGCTCATATCCTGATTCCGTCACTGAGTTTGAGTGAAGTCAAGTCAAGTCAAGTCATATTAGATCGCGTCAACTCATTTAAGTCGAGTCAGTTTTATTAAGTCTCACCGTCCGTAGTTTTTTTCATCGGACGCATAAAAAGGAAAAACGCGATACCGTGTCTTAGTCCTCTTGTTGTCAGAAAGAACTTATAAAGCTAGTCTGATGCTAAAAAGAGAAATAAAGCTTCAATGTGATCTAGCAATCAAGTTGACTCATAATTAATTTCTTCCTTGCTGATAATAAAGTTTACAGTTTGGTCTCTCTTGTGACGGTCACAAGCTTGTGACGGACTAAATGTGACCATTTTATGATAAAAAGTAATCCTCCATAAAATGTTACCAGTCATATAATGGTTACATTTTGCATAAAAATGGTCACATTTGCTCCGTCACAAGCTTGTGACGAAAAGTGTCCGTCACAAATGAGAATTTGTGTAAAGTTTATGTGTTTGGAGGGAATTTGTGTGGCATCTCTGTGAAATGATTCTGAATTTCTGATTAAGACTAGAAGCATAATTAGGGCGGCGGCTCTCGGAATCTAGACACCTAGGTTAAGCACACCACGGTTGCATAGCGCTTTTTCTTTTTTAAAATGTGACCACTTGGAAAAAAAGGGTCATTTTTTAACCCTACAAAGTTGTCACTATTTGTCAAAAAGTCGTCACTTTTAATTGGTCGCACCGTATAACCGTCTTGGAGGAGAATTTGCGCTCTTGATTCTCATCAACCCAACTACCCTTCTTTTAAATAAAAACCGTCATCTTATAGTCAGACCGCCTTAAAATACTAGACGTTTGTTTCTTATTTTCTCATAGGACGACACGTTCATTTATTTTCTTTCCGAAAATGGAACTGATATCTCTAGTTGGTTAATGACATAAATATTTGTACCATAAATAAGCAAGCATCAAGAGTTCAAGACTATTGATCCACAAAGTTGTAAGCAAGTTGTGTATCAATTTAAATCATCTCTTTTTTCTTCCAAATGATCCTTTTGGAGAAAACGAACAAGACCGTTTCGTATACGGATCGGAAAGGATCCTAGTCCGGTAACAAATAGGAGACACTGACTTGATTGGGAATATATCTGACCTGCAATGACTAGACTCAAGTACCAATCATTCATCTATTACCTACATTCATTGCCTGAATAAAGGATCATTTGACTGGATGAAGGAGGCAAATTCTCAATTAAAGACAGGATTATTCGTTTTTAACTTAAGACGGGTTAAGTATGTCGATCAAGGATGAACAGGACAAAAGCAGCATTTACATGGAAAAGAACAAAAACAAAAGATTTGTCTGATATGTCCATGCGGAATGATATTTAACCCGTGTTAATATTAAGACAAATACCTCCATCTTAAGGAAGACTAGTTGGATGAGGAACCGTTAGAAGTAGAAGCATACCTTACAAAACTGATCCAACAAACGGACTGACCCTTGCCCTCTAAATGATCCGCTAATAGCATGACGAGACAATTTTGTTTTTAAAGTGCCCCGACTAACAAGAATATAAACACATCTTAATTGGCTCATACCGAAACTCACTTCACCGTAACAGTACCAAATTCCAAAAAGAACGGTGGCCCAAGTTTAGCTAGAAGTGACGGTGTATTTAAATCAAATGTAACTACGCGAGAAGAATTCTCTTACTCCTAACTAGGCATGACATAGAAGATTAGAAGCCATGTGGGTCGGTATCAGGCTACTTCACATTCGGGTCATTTTGGAATTGTTTGCGTTTGGATCATGTTGGTTCTTGTGTTAGGTTCGTTTATATTTCTGATATGGTATAATGAAAGCATCAAGGATAAGGGTCAATATGAGGTCGACAGAACTTAGTCTGCATTTCAAGTCATGTCGACATATACTGGTTAATTAGCTCGGTAACAAGTCATGTCGATTTTGGCAAGTCTACCCTCAATCAGGTGCTTTGCCATTTTGAAATCAATGAACAAAGGTCTGAATTAATTCATAAAAAACTTGGAAAAGCCACTTTAAGCAAAAATCAAAAGAGGATAACTGAAACATTAAAGAAAAGAGGCATCAAATTGAAGCAATAACAGCTTTAGAATGCGCAATTCAAGAAGGCAGGGTTTCTTAACATAGGACCATTGCAGGCATAAGCCTACAACTTCATATAAAACGACCGCCAAATCGATTATGTAATATTTATAAACAATCATTCCGAAATAGTCTCTTTGTTTTTCGAGCAAGGTAAAGTTTCACATCCATAAGTTGAGAAAATGTGGAAAACTTGTCCATATCAAAAGCTTAGTCTAAAAAGACAGGGTAACGACCCCATTACTTTCTGCTTTCTGACGCATAAGATTCTCTACTTGTTTGCAGAAACATATAACAAGCATATCATATGATGATCCTTAAACTGTTAGGAAGTAGAACATGATTTGTTTGTAATCATGCAGATATAACCGCCATATTTTGCATCATTGACTTAATCATTCAATGTAAACGAGTAAATTAAGTAGCCTCGTAAGGGAAAAAAGAAAGACGAAAAGAAATGCTTCTGAAATATCAAAAGTTATCAACCAGAACTGAAGTATGGAATTGACTCGTGTGTGTCGTATATTCATAAGTATTCGCATCACAGCGTTTGATTAAAATATACTCATGTATACCGTGCATCCCTATTACGTGATAACATCGTGGGCACTATGAGTTTAGCGTTACTAATATACTATCTAGAAATAGGAATACAAGGGATAAGTGTGTAGTATGGAACAGAGCTATGACGGGCCTGTATAAAGCTCGGTCCCAGTGTTTGGTAGAAACAGGTTACAGTACTCATTTTCCTGTGGCACAATGCAAATTGAAGGGATGACAATATGCTTCCGACTGTAGTATCAGTCACTTTACCAGGAAAACAGACTATTGGAGGTTGCTTCTTGAACCGTGCAATCATGAATAAGATCATGTAATCAGAACACAGGAGTTGAGTGAAATGGTTGTCCGTGTTGTAACTTTGCAGCCTGACATTATCAGGATCTCTACCACTTCCTCAAGACCTGAACGCCTTGTAACTTTGTACCCCCACTCTTGATCAAACTCGGGAAGGTACTGTTGAACTCCTCGGCTGTTGTCATCACCTAATTTGAATACAAAGACGTCCAACAACATTTTGTGAAACAATTAAGACTTTAAGAGGGCTAACCGCAAGCTGTAAATGCTATTGCTAAACAGATTTGATGGTTCACTGTGCTGCTAAATTAATATCGGCTCGTGGTCAAGACTTTCTCGACGGATATCCGAAACTTCAAACTTCAATCCACATACTCTGGCAAGGATTATGACTTGTCAATGAAAATTTGTTTTACAAAATTGTACTCCGTCACATATTAGCGTGATTGACTTTCGCGAGTCAATGAAAAAATGGCATATATGCTAAACACTAGAACAAGAAGATATATGGTATTACACAAAGACTTCTAAATAGCCTACAAATTTAGGAATAATATATTTGAAATATTCACAAACAGCACTACCTTGAAGATGTTGCGGTAAGAGGATGCAGGAGACGACGCTGGAGAAAAACCCGCCATTGCTGTTCATTTTGTGATGATCAGGGAACCCAATTACCCAATTCATACTTTCAAGTTTCAACTAGATATCTAGTCGCGTGTGTTTATGTTACATTATTTTAATATGAGACGGTTCGCTCATAGGACTATTGTCACTTTAATGATACATAATATATAAACCCGTCTCATAATTTGCATATAACCGTAACATATGAACATCCCTTTTTTTAAGGCCACTTTGTCATACTACTTGATATGCTGGTAAGCTGGTTACATATAAACAAGAAACATTGTAGATTGCCAACACTGTCTACAAAAACAGATTCAAGTATTCTGCATCGCATATTGTCATGAGGAAAGCCGACTGCTACAAGAGAAAAATGACAGCCTAACCACAGACCTATCTACAGCTACACTGGAGGCATATTCACAAAATAAATTGCATTTCGAGTTTTCCGAAGGTTGGTTAAGACAATGAACAAGAAAGCAAACATAAATAAGAGTATCATACAAATATACAGAGCTGAGCGCCATCTGAATCCCAACGGCCTCGACATCATCCTTGACTGTTTATCAGAAATATCAGCACTCCAGTTCTGACCAATCTCCTCGGACAAATTGCTTGTATCAGCAACCAATTCTTTACTGTTATCTTCAGCGTCAAAGCTTTCAGAAGATAACATTTGCAAGCGAAGTCTCTTCGAGGCGGTTCCTTGCTTATCACAGTTTGTGGGCACGGTATGGATTTTGCGGAGACGGGGTCTGATCTTGATGCCAGTTTCAGCAGCTTGACTATCATTTATGGAAGGCCGTCTCTCAAAAGTGGGAGCAGGGTTGTCATTGAGTTCATCGATGGATATGAGATCCTCATGAGGAGCGACAGTAAAATAGCTCTGATCTAAGAAGCCTATCTCCTCAGATTCAAAGGACAAACAGCTTCCGTCGGTCACTGTTGATTCGGTATCCTTCTCTACAGTCTTGGTGACTGGGCCCTCAGCATCTATTGCAAAATGTATTCTCCGCGATGCAGTTCCCTGATGCACAACGTTTGTAGGCTGTGCCTCTCTACGCCGCTCATTGGATCTTAACTGGATTTTGGATCCACCAATGTAACTATCATCTTCGGCCTTTACAAGGCTGTTTTGATCAAAAAATTCATCTTCTACATTAGATAGGTTGCAGAATCGTTCCAGAGCAGCATCAGAGAAGAGATCTTCATTATCTGTGTAAGCGCTATTCTTTACAGGTTGCTCACTCAACTCCAGTTCATTAGAGTGAGAAGTTTTGCACGCAATGCGATCAGAGTCATGCTGTATGAAAGAAACAAGATCACCACATGCTTCTGCTTCTCTTTCTCTAATATGAGAAATTGCTAAAAAAAGAACAATCTATCTGACAACGGCTAAAATCTTCACAGTAACTCAATTGAAAGTTACTGCCAATTTTTGGTGATTTCGATATAGTCTCCCCACCATTCAGATTACAGAGTTTCAAAATAGTCAGCAAAAAAATATTAGCATCTGTAATTTTTACTCACTCCATCCTGATTATGTTGTCCTCATTTCCTCATTAGTCTATTCCAAATTAATTGTCCCCTAAATGTGGTAACTGAAAATAGTGAAGATCCCATATTACCGCTAGTTAAGTAAGCACGCCGAATTTAATGCCTATATTTTCTCGTAGGCAACGTGTAATGTTGCTATTATTTTATCACTTTTCCTTAAACCCGGCTTCTTAGTCAAATGGGGTGGAGGGAGTATATAATTATAGACAAACTTTTGTAATTTTGTATGAAACTAAGAACTATGTAGTAATCCTTTTTCCGATAAGGCCATGAACCAGTGGGCAGTGGTCACATCAGAGACAGAGTGACGAGTCTCCTGACACAACATGACATCTTTGAGATACAGAACAACAATCAACAGCAGTTCGGAATGTATAGCTTACCTGCAACTGAGGTACTTGAATGTCAGACCCACTGAATGATCTACTCTTATTGATAAATGGTTTCTGCCAGCCCATTAGATCATCCTCTTGCATCTCTTTTTCATTCAAAGGAGCGCCTTGACTATCTACCTCTAAGTAAAGAGGGTCATCTTGATTCATTACAGAATTGAGGAATTCGGAAATAGGATCTCCTCCATCAATGTCCTGAAAATGGAGCCCAATTTGACCATCACCTATTTCTGTAGTGAAAAGAGCTTCCATGCCAGCCATACCCTGGTTGGAGTGCATCTGCGACTTCAAAAAATCATCATGATTATATTCCACAACGTCATTCACAGGAACATTTGTCTCACAATGAGCATCATGGGGGACAGTCTTAGCAATACGTGAATTCACCTGAGAAGGATAAATTTAATTCCGTAAACTTAACGGCGACAATCCAAAATTTCATAAAACAAGTTTGTGGAATACTTACCTCATGAGCTATTTCTTCATCCGCATGAGATTTGTGACGAATATTGCCATGGCTATAGCTATTAGAATAATCAGGTATTGTAGGCTTTGTAGCCTCCGATGTTAAACTATCAGAAGTTTTTACCATCAGATTCTTTGATGTCTTTTGTTGCTCAAAAGGTTGTTCAACAGACCCTGGAGAGGCCTGTACAAAAGCTGGTTCGGAGCGTGCGTCCTCTTGCGAGATATTAGTTGGATATGGAGATAAAACACTCGCTTCCATTTCATCGATGTTGCAGCCATCATCATTTTCATCTTCTTTCAGCTCATCACTTTTTTTGAACAAGCGACAGAGGACAAAAGCCTCCTGAAAAAAATGATTAGAAAAACATCAGCACCAGGCATTCAGCTAATAAACTTTGAAGAACATACCAATAAATTCATTACAATTAGTATTTAGCATAAATATGCACTCAAACTAGAGCAACTTTTCTACATATGTATTTCCCAATTCCCATCATCGCCAATATGTATTTACAACTGAATTCTAACTAAGCAACCGCTACGATTAGATAAGCAACTGAATTCTTAGATTGTAACGCATACCACCATAATACCATATGACTAATCACAACCACATTTAGCATAGATAACAGGACAGATAACAATGTGTTATTAGAAGATTATTTGCCGCCCCTTATATCTTCCATCACTTTTCTCTGTGGAGCATCCTTTTCCTCCTAAATCTCAAGTAAGGTGAAAGTGCATAAAAATCACCGAGTTTCCATAGCAACTTGGTACAACAACATTACCCCGAGTACTAAATCGAGTTTTCATACAAGTTATAACCTGACAGACAGAGACTACCAACCTTACTTCAGAGCAATATAAGCATATCAAGCAGCCAAAAACATATAAAAAAGACCGAGAAATGAGTGCTTAACTACATGTAAGTGATGTAACTAGAAAGCTAGATTAGAGATATACCTGCCCTGGATTCGTACCATCAAGCTCCTGCAGAGTTGGGCGGTACTCGTGGATGACCCAATTGGTACGCTCCCCTTTTGGCGCCCTCCCTGTATAAAATACAAGGGTCTTCTTCATCCCAATCAAACCCATTTTCCTTGATTTGATAGTCCTGTCTTTGCCAGTGGCTTTCCAATACCCGGCTCTAGTTGCTCGGTTTGACCTGTGACCATTTGGATACTTCCGGTCACGAGGACAAAAGAAAAACCATTCGTTATCATATGTCTTGATAGCTGACAAATCTGAAGCAAATCAAATATACAAAACTACCCATTATCAGCCCAAAAAAACTGCACAAACTTTAATACTCTGTATATATCATTATTAACTATCACAAGACCATATGAATGATAAAAAAGACACCATTCATAGTTCAAGGTTGCCCATATACATGCTTAAGGTTAAATGATTCACCATAACAAATTAACAATTGACCCTCTAAATGAGAATTTATGAGCATCAAATTAATACATTACCAAGCAGAAAATTACGCAGTAATAAAAAGCAACAAACAACCAATTAAAAACACATTTCATATGCCATCCCTTCAATTCATGAGAAAGAGATCATTTATGAAATATAGATGGGTAACTCAAACAAAGACTAATTATTCTTTGGTTTCCGATTTATTATGGAACAAAGCAAAATGCCTCACTAAACTGGTTGCGCTTCTTTTCATTGTGAATTAACCGTCATTTGAGGCAGTTCTCGAAGCAATTTTCATCTTAGATCATTAGGAAACCGTCTCTCTTTGTGTTGCTAGTAAAGGGTAAAGTTCTTTGGGTAGCCAGTACTAGGGTAAAGGCCGCCTACATCCGACTTCATATCCGCAATTTGTGGGAACCATTGAGGCACAGGGGCAATGTTGTCCTTATTTATTTGTCGTGTTATAACTACACTTGATTAAAGGGTAACAAATGTTTCTCCCAATTTAATTGGCTACATTTTTTAATCTTTATTAGGGTACTTTAATCAAAGGGAAACAAATGATTGCGACGAAGGGGTACATTTTAAAAACCCTTGCTAAATAATCAACCCACCCGTAAAGATTTTCCACAACAATGGTTTATAACAATACTAGCAACAAATCAAACCTAAGAAGATCACATGAATACCATGAAATATATAACCACCAATAATAATTAACCAAAAAAGAATGAAGGAAATACATACAGTAAAATACACAGAAATAATGAAAAATTGAAAGAATGTAATTACCAGGAAGATCCCAAGGTTCAACCCTGCAAATATCAACCTCATTAATACAAGCATTTTGATCATGTTTACCATTAATCTTTAACCTAAGATAATGATCAATAACTTCAACATCTGTAGGTCTAAACCTAAACCCAAGTGGTAAATTCTCCAACATGCTTAAACCCCCAATCTTTTTTTTTTTAACTCAAAGATTCAACCTTTTCTCAGTTTATAGTGTTATTACAATGAAATAAGGTAAATTAAGGCAATTATATATCTGCAGTTTGCTTTGTTTTTGGTCATTTAGGTTTTCTTGCACTATTTAAAGTGACTCAGGTGACGATATTACGAAGGATTGAGTAAGAAAAGAGGAGAGAAGTTGAATGTTGGTCTCCTGAAAAAACATTAAAGTAATTTCATGGTTATCTCTCGCCGCCCCGATTATTTGTTTAATGTTAATCATTTTGAATATCTCATTTATTTTTTTTATTTTTTTTTGCAATATACTATAGTATTATATTATTATTATAGCACATGTTTATCATATTATTATACTAGAATTTATGCTCGTGCGATGCACGAGTTTACGTTAATGTCATTTCATAATTTTTTTGATAACAATTAACTTATAAAAATCAAATTTTGAATAATAAAATATACTTCATAGTTTTTAAGAAAATAATATTGATATATTAACCGGATTGTAAAACATCGACGACGTTTTAGAAAACATCGACGACGTTTTTCATAAAAAAGACGCTACTTACCCTTATCCTTTCTCTCTCTACAAATTATCTCTCAAATTCAAAACCCACTAAAACACTCACCATCTCCTACACCCCCATCGCCACCACTGTCACCACTGCCGCCGGCACTACCAGTGTACCTGCCACCGTCGTCCCGCCGCCCGCCGTCCCCCCTTGTCGGACTGCCACTGTACCTGCACCGGTAAGTTTTTCTATCATTTTTTTTTATTTTGTAGATCTAGTTATATTGTTCTAGTATTTTTGTTTACTTTGTTTAAATTTGTTTGTTGTTAGTTTATGTTTTAATTAAACTTGTAGTTATTAGGTTGTTGTTTGTAATTAGTTTGTATGAGATTGTTTTTGGTTTAATTAAAGTTGTAGTAATTTGTTTGTTCTTGGTTTATAATTATTTCAAAGTTTTTTTGTTTGTTTTCTTGTTAGATTTGTTGTAAAATCTTGTAGTTGTTTAGTTTTTTTTTGTTTGTTGTTAGTAATTTGTTGTTTGTTGTTTAGATTTGTATGAATAATATGTATAAAGATAGAAATAATCGAATTTATTTCCGAGTTTTTCATCCCGCTATGGTGAAATTTGGAGGAAAAAAAATTTCCACCATGGTTGGACAACCAAATCACACGTCCCACCATGGGGAAAAAAATTTTCCCCCAAGTCCCACCATGGTGGGACGTGTGATTTGGTTGTCCAACCATGGTGGGATGAACCATGGTGAGATTTTCAGAATTTTCATCCCACCATGGTGGGACGTGTGATTTGGTTGTCCAACCATGGTGGGATTTTCAGAATTTTAATCCTACCATTGTTGGTTTCCAAAAAAAAAATTCGCCCATGGTTTGAATTTTTTGATTAAAAGTCCGTCCATGGTTTCCCAAAAAAAAAATTATAATTTGTTAATTAAGTTGATTAAATTAATTTGTTCGATGAGAATATGTTTTTGGAATATTATTAACGCTTATTTGAATGTTTTAATTGTGTAATGCAGATGGGAGATCGAGGAAAGAGCGTTATGGTTCCCGAAGATCGTACGGTGAACCGTAGAGTCACGGCTTCAAAGCGTCGTGTTATTTTTCGGTGTAGTAGATCTAATCATGTTAGTAGCGGTATTTCAGAGATGGAGAGGTCGGAGGAGGTAGGAGCTAGTGTTCCTCAGATTGGTCAGGGTTACGAGGAAGCGGAAGACGTTTATAGGGAAGATGAGATTGTTGACGAGCGTTTGGTGGACGATGAGTCGGAGGGCGAGGAGGATATTGTTCAGCGGTCCGTACCTTTTTCGAGATCGGAGCTACCGTTGTCTCAGAGGTTAGCTCGGGACTCCTTTGGTCGCTATTCTAGGTTGGAGGATGGTTCGCAGAGAAAGCAGCGGAAGAAGCCGCGCAGCGATAGTGATTGGCTCCTTAGAGCCCCAGTTTCTGGTGGGCCCCGTAACATTTCTGTGTTACGCAGTTTTGGGGGGCATGTGGCATATAGTAGTTGGACCGATACCGAGGAGGCTAGGTCCTTTATTAAGTGTTACGAGAGGCTGAGTTATGTGGATGGGTTAGGGAGCATGGAGGTGCCGGCTGATGTTGTTAGGAGGTTTCAGCTGACTGGGTTGACTGGGTTGGCGATGTGATGCACGACAGCTTTGAATGAGAACCTTCTGAGCGCTTTCATAGAGAGGTGGCAGCCGGATACCAACACTTTTCATATGCCTTTCGGGGAGATCACCATTACGCTTCACGATGTGGAGGAGATTCTTGGGATCCGGCCTACTGGTACGAGGGTGTTTGTTCGGGGTACCTTCGCTGTCGGTTCTTCGAGGGAGGAGTTGGGGTTGAAGATGGATGTGGCACAGGTTTTTGGCAAACCTCCCGGAGTGGTGGCACCACCGTTATATAAGGGTGGTGGCTTGTTGGTGTCAACTTTGAGGGCTCATATCAAGGAAGGGAACGAGCATGACTCCCTCCGTGCTTATTTGTTTTTGTTGTTGGGACAGACTTTGTTTGTGGACAAGTCTGGTGATAGGGTGTTAGCTCAGTTGTTACCCTTACTTGATGATCTGGAGCAGGTTGGAGAGTATGCTTGGGGCGCCGCTTGTTTGGCATATCTGTACTGGCAGCTAGGCATGGCATCGCGACGAGAGGCGCGCGGTGTCAATGGGTGTCTGCCCTTATTGCAGGCCTGGATTTACGAGTACTTCCCCCAGTGTCGGCCACACGAGGGAGATTATTTGGAGGGCAGGCCACGGGTCGATGCTTGGAGGCACGTTCCTCGGTTTAAGGGCGACCTTGACCATTTTCAGATGTGGCGTGTTAGGTTGGACGGGTTTTGCAGGGAGCAGGTTAGATGGACGCCTTATTTGCATGCACAAGGTAGGCCATGAGTTGTCTCAAGCACATGTCCACATCCCTCCTCTAACCCGACACCAAGACAAAGACCTCTCTGAAGCTCCTCCTCCATTAATCCTATTGCCTTCGTCGACACGATCCCTAGCAACAATGAGAACAAACGACTAGTTAAACGAGCCCGACTCCTTGAATCCTCAAGTGCCTTTCTAATCTCCGAGTGTTGACTTTCAAGCATGTCATTCATCTTCGACCACATACTATCAAGTGTCAAATTTGCACTTTTCAACCATGACTTAAGTAGAGAATGAGCCGACTCGACACGGGAAGTAGACGTGTTACCAAAATGTAGGACATCGTTTGTATAACATCGCACAAACTTCTCCTTGTGCATCGTCCAAGTGCTCAATACATATCTCCCTAAGAGAGCCCACTTTACACGAAAACACTCCCATGCTTTTTCAAACTCTTCCACGGTTAATGCATCAATAACCCGTACCCAACCCGCTTCTCGATTATAGTAGACAAGATCTCTATACCACTCGGTCTTGTAGATGTTCAGGGTTTTGGCATTGATGGCGCGGTTTGAAAGTCCATAGACCTTAATTAGACTCCTCTAATTAGTTACTAAATTACTTGTTAATTTAGTATTTAATGATCTATGTAACATGCATGCAAATATAAAGACATTATATAAGAGAAGAAATTTCCTCACATTGATATGGAAAATATATGGGCACAGCAAGAACTCCTTCTTGTTGTTCTTGAGCTATAATTATGGATGAACACAAGTAATCTCCAAACTAGAAGATCTCCTCTAAGTTGCACCAAGATGAACCCAAATAATCTACTCTTATTATTAACTAGATAATAAGATAGATATTATACTACTAATATTAGACTATATTACTACACTAGTAATACTTAGTAAATATTAGTATTTGAGAGTTTTTAGAGAGAAGATGAGTTTTTTTAGAGAAGTAAGAAAAACAAGCATGAATTGAACAAATAAAATGATCAACCATATTGCCCTTTTATAGGCAATATGGCCGGTCATGGTGAGCCAAAATTGGCTCTTATTTTGTTTATTTTAATCACATGCAAAGTGGTAGAGTGTAGTGTTGAATGAAATGATTTTAGGTTACTATTCATGTCATAATCATAAGTGACTTGTGAGCATGAACAAAAGCAACCATCATCACCTTACCAACTCTATACCAACCGGCCATGTGAGGCCTAATTTGATCCATTTTGATTTTTGATATTTGTCCCACAAATACTTATTAATCATATGCTTAATTATCTTGTATAATTAAGTGTTAATTTGATCATATAACAATTATATGATACAAATAAATGAATAATATGTACTTAACATTTTAAGTAATATTTTACCATTATATCAATATATGATGGGTCCCACAATGCTTAGTTAATTTATTTTACAACTCTTTGTAAATATAATTAACTAATTACCTCTATCTCAAAACCTCAACTAATTTAGTAATTTAACGATTAATTACTAAGTTAAATCTTATTTAATCGTATTAAAATAAGATATAAATTTATTAGTCAATTATCGCATAATTGAAAAATAAGCTTAATCGAATTTGAGTTCTTAACTCAATTTCTAACAATTAACTCTCGTACATATCGAATATATGTAATGTACTAATTAACTGTATCATATACAAATAATTAGTTACTATTTGGATTTCATCGTTTAGGTGTGACCGAAAGGGATCAGTTGATCACCGCCGTCATACGACAATAACGTCAAACTCTAGTCAGCCAACCGTTATTGATTTACGTTAATCAACTGACTAATCATATATATAGTCAATAAATATCCCAATTATATTCCTTAATAAGATTTACTATGTGGCACACTATTTGTGAAGGACACCTACTCCAACACGGTTCACGTGCCACCGACACAAGAAATGACTAGAACCGGGAAACACCTCCCTAAGAGCGGCGATCAAACCCAACTCCCGGTCGGTGAAGAAGACGGTAGGGGAAACAAAGACAGGTGCAAGAATGTTCGACAACCGCCTCAAAATCCACGTGTAGGAATCCTCGGACTCCGTAGAAACAAGTGCACAACCAATTAGGAACGAATTCCCGGTCGGGGTAACACCGACAATCTCAACTTGTGGATTCTTGTAGATGTTTGCCTTGTAAGTAGAATCAATGAGCACAACATAATGATAGGCTCGGAAAAGCTGCACGGCTACGGGATGTGCCATGAATATATGAGAGATCTGTCGTGTCTCGGGATCACTCTCATGCCACAGCAAATAATGTGCTTCAACCGCAAGAGCAAACATTTGTTGTGCCGTGTTCCTTCCACCCCTAAATTCCCGCCTAAGTTTCTTCGTCTCGTTATATATCTGATTATTTGACGGTTGAGGTTTAGCCGGCGTTCTTTGGTGAAGAGCGTTCTTTATGTCTTTTGGAAGCACACCGGCCTTAACCTGTTGCCTCACATACGCTTTCTCCTCGTCATCCAAAGCCGCAAAATGACGATCACCTTCCTTGTAAACCACTTCCTCGTGATTGTGAAACCCTTTACCCTCGGCGGTGATTATGTTCCAAACTGCACCGCTATAGTCACCTATCCGAGGGTAGTTCTGCACGGCTCGGATACGGAAAGTGCATCCACACTTATTCGACCTACGACGCTTCTCAGGATCATCAATTGGAGGAGGTTTACCATACCTTGAACATCTAAAGTAAGATGCCAACAACCCGTCTTTTCTTCTGTTTTTTGGCCCATTATTTGCTTTAACCAAAGCAAAACCATGATCCATTGCAATCCTACTCGCCCAATTAAAGGCATCATCGCGGGTAACAAAATCTAACGTCGTATCAAAAAACCGATTGTAATCGGTGTTATTATTCCCAAATTCCTCAAACGAGTCCTGTTCAATGCAAATACGGTGCTAATTAGACTTTAAATAATTAACATATATTAGTAAATCATGATATAAATACGTAAAATGTTAATAATCGTAGTTATAAAAAAACGATATCATCTCACCATGGTAAGACAAAAAACCGGAGTTTCATAACCATGGTCAGACAATAAAAGGGATGTCATGGACCATGGCCAGACAACCATTTCACACGTCTGACCATGGTGGGACGTGTGAAATGGATGTCTGGCCATGGTCCATGACATCCAGTTCTTCATCTGACCATGGTATTTTTTCCTAATTATTTTTGA
Source organism: Heliosperma pusillum (assembly GCA_022085475.1). Lineage (NCBI taxonomy): Eukaryota > Viridiplantae > Streptophyta > Magnoliopsida > Caryophyllales > Caryophyllaceae > Heliosperma > Heliosperma pusillum. The sequence goes on along the minus strand of JAIUZE010011907.1, from coordinate 1,715 downwards.
AAAAACCGCAATTGAATTTTAACTAACTAAGACGTTACGTAAATCAATTAAGTTAGATAAGTATAAACAAACAATTAACGGATTCCGGGAAAAAATATTGACAAACGTAAAATTTGATTAATATGTGAACATACCGAAGAGTAATCGTCCGCCATGATAATCGATTTAGGAAAATTGTTGTTGTTGGATTTAGTCAAATTGTTGTTCTTGTACGATTTTAATTTTTTTAGTTCAATTTAGTTGTTTTGATTTTAGGAGAATTAGAGAAGAGAGAGATAAGAGAGATAGAGAGTATAAGTGAATAAGGGCCATTTCGTCTTTCTTAATGAAAACGCCGTCGATGTTTCCTAAAACGTCGTCGATGTTTACCAGGCGCCTATATTAATTCAGCTTCTATTTTAAACATATTTTAACAACCTTGTCATAACTCAAGTTATATTTGATCTAGCTATATTAGACCCGAAAAATATTAACATGATTACCCCGTTCAAATCACTTAATAGGTTTACATATGTTTTGATTGATACATTCACAAAAATAATGATTCAAGATACCTAAGAATTAAGCTCTCTAAGGCAATGCTTAAGAGACTCGAAAGATTTTGGGTTGATCACCTCACGTTATTGTAATTGTTCGATATGGGGCAATCTACTATTTATAGGTATTAGTATATTCACCACACCTACATTATTTTTCAATGTATAATAAATAACATAATAAGAATTACACCAAGTATGTGCAAATAATATGAGACTCTATACTGTAAATGATGATAGCATTTTTTTGCCACAAATCTAATTCTATTATTTTCATAATTAATACAAAATTTTAAGAGCTCTTTAAAACATTATTTGAGATACTTAAACGATTTTGGGTTGATATCTAAGTTCCAATGACGAGTCCTAATTATAATCGCATGATCACCCCAGCTTATGATATTTCTCCGATATGGGACAATTCCTCTATTTGTACGTAATATAATCACCACACTTACATTATTTTTCAATGTGGGACAAATAACATATTAAGTAGTACACCATTATAATTATTATTTATGATACTTTCTTAAATTAGTATTTATGATACTTTCCTAAATTAAATTTGATAATGTGAATTTCATTTTGGTGGAGATACTAAAAAAAACTTTAAGAGCTTTGTAAAATATTACTTAAGATATTCAAAAGATTTTGGGTGGATATCTGAGTTCGAATGATGACTCATTTTCACAATATTTTAATCGTGAAATGAAATTTCAAAGTTTTTATATAAAAATTATAAACACCACTTGAATATAATATAGGAAATATATATTGGTATAAATAAAAGATTTTTCACTTTATTTTTTTTATGATACTTTCCTAAATTAATTTTTGATGATGTAAGTGTAACAACCCTCGAAAAATGCTAGAACAAACAAGCATGCATAGAAAGTGCGGAAAATAAGGAGTTTTTTATGATATTTTATTTTAATTAATTGGTCGGCTAATTGTTCATATATACTTTTTTTTATTGTTAGTATTGTTTCTTTTATTACATCCGTTATTACTACTGTTACTTTCACTACTCCCGTCGTAATTATTCATGTCATAGTCATAAGTGACTTGTGAGCATGAACAAAAGCAACCAGTATAATTAAGTGTTAATTTGATCATATAACAATTATAGATACAAATAAATGAATAATATGTACTTAACATTTTAAGTAATATTTTACC
>JAIUZE010011906.1:0-34642 GCA_022085475.1 Heliosperma pusillum | reverse complement strand
TAAAAATTGGAAAATCTGCCAAAACAGCCCAAACAGGCCCGTGGGCCCATTAAGGCCCATGTTGGGTTCGGCCCAAAAGTCAGCCCGTGGGTCCCACTTTGGGACTTGTGACGGTTTTTGAGTTATCGTCATTTTTATCGTGTTTTGTAATATTTAGCAAGTGGGAACTATTAATAAGTAAAATATTTAATTAAAAAGGTTTTTCATAAAATTATTATTTCTCACATGTTAGAAATTATAAGACGAGATCGTAGTTTATTTTGATATCCTTTTAGTCAAACGGGTTTTGGTATGATATCATAATTCACATGTTAGAAGTTAATAAAATAACATGGAATGAATATGTTGACTTTTATGTCTAAGTCTATGTGGTAAAGACTCTGTTTCTAGCCGGTTTGATCAAACGGGTTTGGTCAAACTAAGATCTAGTCAGCCCCGTTTTGACTGATGACCAGTCGCGGGACTCGGGTCGGGGATTTGTCTACAAGTAAGGTGTATTTAATTAATGAATTAAGCCTTAGTAGATATGAGGCGATATGCTATTTGATATTATGTATCTGCAATTAGTCACATGATAGGAGGTTTTTCCCGTGACTGTTTGATTATATGGTTGGTGTCGTGTTGACTAAGTACCCATAGAGAATTATGAGTAGATGGCGTCTTGACCATTCTAATTCTAAATGAGTATCTTGGACCATGACATTGATAGGCCCGTACTATCTTTAACGAGGATATAGTTCATGGTTAATAGCTTTTGTGTCCCGGCTTGGTGGGTTTATATCCAAGTCGGGGCATGGCATCCTAAGAGTTCCGCTTTGGGAAGGAGCCAGCTTAAGTACTAGCCATCTCTGCTTAGGGGGTCGCCTAGTAGAGTTTCTCATAGACGGTTATGTCATGGGACGGGGAATGGAATAGCTGTTGTCGCTAGGTCGGATCAGTCTAGGACTAGGATGTTTTCCTACCTTGTGGTATAGCCTCGAGTTACAGAAGTCGACTATTGACTGCCCTAAGAACTTATGCTTGTTTGTAGACGTATTGGTCTTTCATGTTTGTATGATTCTATGAGTTTTAGAAGGTGAGATGCAAGCCGGCTAAGATTGATAGAGTTTGAATTACCGATTGTTAACTGATTCACATGATTACGTGTTGATTAGGGTTTGAGTGTATCACGGCCATGTTTCTGAGAGGAACCTCTGAGCTAGCATACCAGCTTACCTACCTCGAGTTATAGTTTATTATCGGTTTCACATGATAGCTTTCACATGCTAGGTTATTTGTTAGTTATTTGTTTCATAACATGAAAAGCATATCATATATGTTAAGGTTTGTATTTTCTATATACATTGCTTTTATGTTATTCATGTTTCATTAAACTCGACATTTCGTGGCTGGGAGAACTCGGAGTTACTCCCCACTGACTGTGGCTTCCGTGTTTATATGTAATGCGGTCGAACAGGTGGTGATGCATATTTGGGGTACATTGACGAGCTAGCGAGCGAAGTATTTACCTTGGACCTATATTTGGTTCTTAGTTTGTATATTATTATACACTCTTTTTATTTCCGTATTTATACGGGAGATATGTCTCCCGTCTTGTATATTTCTTTTGTAGAATATTATTCCCGTTTTGTAATGACCCTTTTTATTTTATGACACCTTCGTTATGTTTTATTATCTTTTATGTATTTAAATAATTTTTTTTTTTTTCTTTCCGCAAATTTGAGGGTGTCACAACAGTAGTCGAAGTCTCAGTATGCTCCGTGGAGACTGTCTCAGCAGCAGTCTCGGTAGTGGTGACAGCAGTATCGGTCACAACAGTACCGGAAATCGCTTCAGGCGTCGTCTCAACGACAACCTTGGGAACCGCGGACTGACTAGGGACTGAACTTGATGCCATGACTACAAAGACATCAACAAGGAACCAATTAATAACATCTAATTCACTAGATGAATCCTATAATCAATATCTAACCCAAATTGAATCGGAAAAAGGGAAGGGATTACGGATTAACTAGTAAAATAGGAAAGAGATGCTTACTTGTTGATGATTACCCGAAATATAGCAATTAATCGATCAAATTCGAAGAAATCGAATTAACAAACCCTAAGTTCACGGAATCTCCAAATAATCGAAATTAAAGGGGAAAGGGAAAGGGCTTTTCAATCAATTGCAAAAGTAAAGTATTAGGGTAGATGCAGCTGGTAATTAATTTGAGTATTGACACGAATTGCAGGTAGGAAAGCGCAGAAAAATCAAAAGATTGAAGAACAAGGGAGAATTGGGATCGAGTAAATTGAAAGAGGAACGAAGACTTCCCTTTATAGGTAGGTCAGTTCGATCGATCGAGTAGAAATTCTACTCGATCGAGAACTTATTCCAGACAGAACAGCTCTGTAACACCCGCAAATGTACCCTATTTTTATAGTAAAAATATTTTTTACGGATACTTTTCAGCGAAATTTAGTTTTAGTTTAGAATTAAATTTCCCGTAACAAATTTAGAATTTCCGAGTTCGTATTTGGATTTTACGCGAGATTTCAAGTGAATCCCGTCTTAAGTCGTCTTTGACTTTTCTTGACTTTTTCCACTAACTCCCCTCATACTCCCTCATAACCTAATTCATTCACACAACTCAACTCTTTCTTCTTCCTTAAGAAAACCCAAAGAAAACCTAGCTTCCATTTTTGATCCGTCTTATAATCGTCATAACTCTTTCATTTCTCGCTCAAATTCACGTAAGTTCGTCTTATTCTTCCCCTCTTATCTTCCTCTATCCGTATTGGTAATAAAATTACCGTCTTTCTCGCTTTTCAAACTTTCCGTCTATCTCAAGGTGGATTTTATTCATCTTTTATTAACTATTTGTAGGCGGTGACCTTCAAGATCCCGACAAAGACTATTTCTTAATCGAAGAGGACCTTGACGCGGAGTGAAGACGCATAAAGGTAACGGTGAAGGGTTACTCGATATCATTTACGTGTTTTAGGTGTTTTCTAGGTTAGTAATCGTATTTAGAATATGATTGGTAAGCTTAGAAATCGTATTGATGATGATATTTGTTGTTTGTTGAGAATTGATATGAGAATGGATGATTAATGATATGAGATGATGTCGGTTGAATATTGAACATGGATGAATGTTGGTGGTTTTCGTGCATTATAGACCCCAGCCGGCCGACCGGCAGCCGGTCAGCCCACCGGCTGGGGTAGTGGATGTATATTATTGTTGTTACGTGAGATTTTATGCATGATATTGGTCTCAGCCGGCCAACCGGCAGCCGGTCAGCCGACCGGCTGAGACACCTCAACTTTCCTCCTTGTTTTTCTCATGTACCTTTGGTCCCAGCCGGGTAGCCGGCAGCCGGTCCCCTTGACCGGCTGGGACACACTGCATTTTCATTGAAGTTTTCATATGATACATGGCGTCAGCCGGGTGGCCGGCAGCCGGTCCACCTGACCGGTTGGTACCTGCTGGAAGTCCTTTGTAAATTTTGTTTACGGTTTTCATTTATAATATTTCCGATGGTTCATTTATCGTATAAATTTACGTAATGACTTTTAATATTAATGTTTCGAATATATGATATTTCATTCGCTTGCATCGCATTTTTTTTGACGGTTTTTGCTATATCCCACTTTGAGTCGGTTTTTACAAAGGTTACGGTTTGAGCACTATTTTGTTATGTGCTTTGTACTCTCATTCCCTTGGCTACCTCCACGTTCATATGGCTGTAATGTCGGAACGGGGATGTATCCTACTGGTTAATTGCATGTGTTAGTGGGCATACGACGACGTTGTTGGGAGACGAACGCATTGCGTTGATCGACCCGGCCGTCAAATGTTGTGTACTTGCGAGGTGGTGTTATTTGCATGTAGCGTACCGCTTGTTATGAGGCTTGTGCTCTTTTCCGGCTCTTTCGTGAATATCGACCGAATTTGGGGTACTCGGCGTCTGTGATTGACCGAGTCTTGGATGCGAAATGTTTATCGCATGTCGAATCGGAACACGTTTATTCCGAGATTCTGGCCAGGTTTAGACTAGGACCGTATTATTATCGTCGTGCTACCAGGAGGAAAATAGTCTACATATACGAAATGTTTATCGTGTATGCGTTCAGGGAAATGTTTATCTCGTGGATGCCTTTTAATCATACTTGCCATGTACACGGTGCTAGTGCGTTTCATTTACCGTGAGAGATGTCGTCAATGTATTTGTATGTTTGGATGGATGATTACATGATTGATTATTTCGTGATCATTGGATGACTTGGCATGGTTTGGTTGTCGAGTCTCAATCTTATCAAACTTATACCGCTAACGGTGAGATGTAAGCCCTAGTGAGCGTATTCGGATGCCTAAGAGTGTCTTCCCCGAGTCTTTGTATAACATGATGGATTCGGACTTGTACTTCTTATGCTCTCATTATTATATATCGAATTGCCTATTTATCCTTATTGTATTTCACATGTATATCTATATATGCATGCTTCTACTTTCGTATTTCCTTTTATGTACGTTTAATGTGATATGGCTGGGAGAACCCAGAGTTACTCCCCACTGACTGTGGCGTTCATGTTTTTCATGGATGAATAGGTTGCTTGCATGGATGGCTTTTTGCTTATGATATTTTGGGTTCGGGTGTGAGCTAGCGGGCGTTGTCTCTGGATAAGACACCTCTAGACGTTATTTAGCTTGTTTGCTAAACACTTTTACTTTGATAACATTGGAGAGACTACGTCTCTTGTTGTAGTATATTTTGTTCTTTGGGTTGTAATATTTGACACACCTCGTATTTTCTATCTTGCATGTATAAAGGTTTTTAAAATACCGTATTTCCGCTAATTAAATCACATGCTTGTATGTTTTTCATTCCGCATTCGCGAGGGTTGTCACAAGCTCGATCGAGCAGTTCTGGTTTACTCGATCGAATGGTTTCTTTTCTTGATCTTCAAGTTATTCGATCATTTTGAATTCCCCTCGATCGAATTGAATTCTACTCGATCGAGGTCTTTTTCTTCCATAAATCTCTCGATCGAGTAACAATTTACTCGATCGAATGGTTGTCCTATTTGCATAACCTTCGACTTGTGGCAATTGATTTCCGCTTCTTTTTCCTGCAAAAACGATACAACACGATACCCAAAAAAAATGCCAAAAAAAATGTCTAACAGGAAAAAGAAATTGTTTATCTAAACTACGGATTATAACGTAACGTCTAATCTAAGTAGATAGTCTAATTGTCTAATTGTCTAACGAAAACGCAATAAATTGTTATTTACAAATTGCACGGGGTTGCAAACCCAGCTAATAACCAATTAGTTCTGTGACAAGGCCACCGTCAGGCCTTTGACTTGCGGAATTACCCTCAGCTGCGGTAATTTCCGACTTCTTTTTCCACACATACGATAATTTATTGGAGTCTAGCTCCACTTCTGAATCACTCGAGTATGTGCGAGTTCCTTTGTCCTTCTTGGACTTCTTCTTGATACCATCACGCGAACATGGCTTTCCCTTCTTCAGCTCCAATACTGCCGATATATCATCTGTAAGACAACACACAACAGCACGTTCCTCCAATTTGCTCCCAAGCTGGGGCGGAGATGTTACGGTAACAATGGGAATGTCACAGACAGGAGCTATAGGCTCGATAGGAACCGAAGCTTTGTCATGCGTAAATAAGTCAGGTGTAATGTCGGCTAAGGGAAGCGCTTGACATGGTGAAACAAGCATGGGACCTTTACTAGCACGAGACAGGGAGAAAACTAGGTTCTCCCCACCTATTTGAAAAGTCAATGTCCGTAACCCAACATCAATAACCGCTTGCGCAGTATGCAAGAACGGTCGTCCCAAAATGATGGGAGTGTGAGAATCCTCAGGTATGTCTAGTACTATGAAATCGACCGGGATAAAGAATCTCCCTATTTGCACAGGAACATCCTCTATGACTCCTAAAGGTCGGGACAAGGTCCTATCTGCCATTTGCACCGTCATGTTGGTACACTGAAGCTTGGTGAAGCCTAACCGTTTGGCTAAAGACAAAGGTAAGACGCTAACACTAGCTCCTAGGTCACATAACGCATTATCTATAAGATAGGTACGTATATGACACGGTATGGAAAAGCTACCTGGGTCGGACAGTTTAGGTGGGCATTTGTTTTGGAGGAACGCGGAGCATTCCTCAGTCAAAGCTACAGTCTCTACAGTATCGACTGACCTCTTACGTAAAAGAATTTCACGCATAAATTTCAAGTAAGAGGGTACCTTTAATAGGAGGTCTGCAAAAGGAACATTCACCTTAAGATCACGTACAATGTCAGCGAACCGGGCAAATTCCTTCTCGACCTTAGCCTTCTTCATTCGACCAGGAAACGGAACTGGAATGTCAGGTGATCCACGTTGTGTATCCTTGACAATCGCGTTGTTAATCATCCGCTTGCTAAACCCCTTCGATCGAGCTTCTCGCTCATTAGGACCCATCGATCGAGTATCAATGTCACTCGATCGATCATTATTAGAATTCAAACTGCTCGATCGAGCAGTTTCATCAGCCACAATACTCGATCGAGCAACTGAACCCTCTCGATCGACCAACTGTCTTTCTGATTCACTCGATCGACCAACAGACACCTCCCGATCGAGTAACTTTTCCTTTAATTCATTCGATTGCGTAGAAGAGACTCCTCGATCGACCACAACATCAACATCATCCTTCGAAACATTGGGATGCGCACCAGAGATATCAGCAACTGTACCAGCAGGACTGTCATAAGCAAGACCGCTTCGCAGAGTGATCATGTTCAGCGTCTCCTTGTTCTTGTCGGTCTGGGACGGTAACTTGCCAGGTTGCCTAATCGATTTAGCTCCCGCCAATTGAGCAATCTGCGACTCCAAAAGTTTAATGGTAGCATTCGTTGCTTGATCAGATTTGCTCAATTGGGTAGCTAAAGCCTGTATCATCGACTTTAGCTCTCCGACTTCTGAAATTCCTCCAAATGAGGAACTAGCTTGTTGTAAAGACTGGAGTTTTTGGAACCCTTGCTTGTGCGGCGGTTGATAAATCGGCTGCTGTGGTGGAGTAGTCGGATTTAGGACATTCTGGCTTGTCCATCTCAAATTGGGATGGATATTCCCCTGATTCTAGTAACCACCCCCTTGGCGATATTGTTGAAAGGAACAAACTTGCTCCTTTTCTGCAAAACAATCTACAGCCGTGTGACCAGTTTCGCCACACCTTTCACAAGTAATCACTTCATCTCGCAGCAGCAAATGAACCGTCTGCTGGTTATCTGCAGCTTGCTTCTCCCATTTGTCAAGTCTGGCATTCAATTTATCAAATTTAGCATCCAGACCATCAGAATCAAAACTAGCTACTGTCTGTGTACCACTTCGCGGATTACCATACTCAGCACAATGGGTTGCCATCTCCTCTATCAATTTCCAACCCTTATCATCATCTATCTCCTTCTGGAATCTCCCGTTCGATGCGGCATCTAGAATAGCTCGATGATCATCATACAACCCGTTGTAAAACTGATTGCATAGAAACCATTGTTCGAACCCATGGTGAAGAACAGACCTCACTAGCGTCTTAAATCGATCCCAGGACTCATAGAGATTTTCATGAACCGTTTGCTTGAAATTCGTAATCTGACCCCTCAAAGCATTTGTCCTCTGTGGTGGAAAATACTTCTTGTAGAAGGCCAGTGCAAGTGTAGTCCAGTCTGTAATACCCAGCTCTTCTCTATTCAGATTCTTCAACCAGTCTTTGGCATTGTCGGTAGAAGAAAAAGGAAACAATACCTCCTTGATCTTGTCTTGTGTCAACCCTTTAGAAACCGGAATAGAAGAGCAGTAATCAGCGAAGGTCTCCATATGCTTCCTCGGATCTTCCCCAGCCACACCCCTATACTTGTCCTGCTGAACAAGCTTGATATAAGACGGACGAAGATCAAAAGAAGTTCCATCTTCGTCCGTTGTAAGTTTGAATCCCTGGGGTATACATGCAGCGGTGGGCTCAGAGTGACTAGCAATGTTAGGCATCTTCGCTGGTACGGTAGTCTCAACAGTCGAATCTTCCTCGAAAATAAAACTGTCGAAGACGGATTCAGAAGTACTCAAGTCTTCCTCCTGAACAGTCTTATCTAACCCTCTCTTTCTGCGTAAGAAGGTTCTTTCAGGCTCTGGATCAGCTTCCACTAACTCGAGCCTTTGGGACCTGCGCATACATAACTATAGAGAGAATAAATAAGAACAGTCTTAAGGAATTAGAAATTCCTTAAGACGAGACAGAAATAAATAGACAGAAAATTAAATTGCCTCCCCGGCACTGGCGCCAAAATTTGATGCTTGTCGTTATACACCAAAAATAAAAGCCTAAGTCTACTAACTAAAGAAGATAGTGGAAGTAGGGTCGATCTCCACAGGGAGGAAACTAACTAACTGTAATCTAAATCTGCCAATCACAATCTAGGGGTTTTGAATTGGTTTTAAAGTAAACTAAATAAGATTTAAAGGAAGAGAAATAAAGGTAGAGATTAACACGAAATAAATCAGATAAAAGAAAAATATGCTAGGATTCGGTCCACTGAAATATCGGCATCTACGGGGCAACTAAGTCAGTCAATCTATCAATGAGAAGGGCAATGGTTTTCTCCTCTCGGTCTCAAACCACCCTAGGTATTTTCCTAATTAACTCTCATCCTCTTAGGAGTCACCTATCAATTCTGAGCAAGCCTTTCCCTTCCAATCTCTCGATCCAGGTCGGGGTTAACTACCTAGCTAGTCTCCTGCGTGCACTCATTCGACTAACCTCAATTAAATTGCTTAGATTGATTCTCATATTCAAGACTAACTAAAATAATCTATCCTATCATGCCTTTACTACAGTTTTCCTCATCCTAACATACAAGGGAATTAGCTACTCATGCTATTAATGATGCTAATAAAGACGATTGAACATATGACATTAGACATAATATAATCGTAATTAACAAGCATAAAACAATAACGCAGCAATTAAGAAAGGTAAACAGTAATCAAGACTAAAATAAAGATTAAAAATAAAGGAGAGAAAAGAGTTTACAGTCTTAGCAAATCCAGCGTAAAGAACAAATCTACGTCGATAATAAACCCGAGTGTAAACTTAAGGATTAATAAAGTTCAAAAACTAATGTTTAAGGCTAAGCAGATGCTAATAATTAATGATAATGAATGAATGTCTAATGACGAAAGTAAGAGTCTTATATAATGCATAACACGACTCTAAACCCTAACTAATCTACGGACTTAAGGCCCGTGATGGATTCCACTCGATCGAGGGAATATACCCTTCGATCGAGGTCTTTATCTGAGGATGTCAGTCGATCGAGGACTTCATCTCTCTCGATCGACCAAATCTTCTACAGCTTCCCCTCGAACGAGCATATGACAGCTCGATCGAGGTCTTCCTCACTTCAACTCCCCTCGATCGACCAAATAGATAGTCGATCGAAGTCTTCTGGCCTGGCATATAATGTTAGTCATGACTTTGGGCTTGATTGTGAACGATCTCACGCTTTCCCATGCAAGAGCCTTGCCCGTTCCTTCCTTTCTCCTAAATGTATGGAAAGTGGACTGTTTTGGCTCGGTTTCTGCTACTACGCAGCTTGTACCTACAAAATGGTAATGAAAGTACAAAGTAGCCAGATAGGGGCATATGGTGACATAATATCACCTAAATGACATAGAAATGCGTGCATAAATGGACTAAAAAGTGTATATAAAATACACGCATCAGTTAGAAACTTAGTTTATCTTCTTCAAGAATCATCACAAATATTTACATTATTCGTTAAGCTTTAATTAGGGTTTATAATAAGAAGAATGTTCATCCAATTTCTTGTTCTTTCATTCAAGTTTCCATTTGGTATTTTTCTAGTTCTTTGTTTTTCTTTGTTAATTCAATTTCTTTTTTCTCATCTTATTATCATGCTCATGTTTACCTTCTTGCTAGTAGTTAGTTCATTTATTTATATGTATGAGTAGTTCCCTAATCAAGAGAGGAGGGAGTCATGAATTGTCATAGCATGTGATAGGTTGTTAAATGGGTTGTTGATTGATCGTTGCTTATCATTCAATTTGCTTGTGATTGTTATTGTTTAATTAATCGTTGTGGCCACAATCTTAGTCCCTTATGGTCTTATAGATTGAGTGATTTTGGAGATCGAGTTGAGGTGATCTTTTATCTAGAGAATTAATGAACAGTTTTTGTCGCGCACCGCTCAAGCAAAAAAAATTTATAAAACCCAACTAATGCGATAGCGGAAGTCGGGGTCGAACCACAAAGGATGGAGGGGACAACTACAAGCTTGAATGTGTCCTATTCTAGCCTAACAAGAATTTAGTGAGGGGGCCAAAAACTACTAAACGCAACAAATTAAAAGCAACAATTAAAAGCAAATAACAACAACAAATAGAGCCTAAAACGAGAAAGATTCGATTTTTATCGAATAAGGGGGAAAAACTAGGGTGAGTGGGTTCATATGGGTAGTAAAGTCGGGTGAAAAGCCGGGTTTAATAGTTGAAGTGTCGTCTAGTCTAGGAAAGTGAATCGAGGCTATCGGTCTTACAATTCCTCCCCAAACCAACTCTAACAAGCTATCGCGTCACTAGATACGGCTTGCCAAACTAGCGGTTCTACGAAAGACCACGACTTTCGATCTTATGGTAATCGAAACAAATGAGAGAATCTTGCAAACTCAAGTAGGCATTTCATCAAACATGTTATAAGCATAGCATGGAGACAAGACAATAATCAACTATTAATCCCAACAAGAACACATTAACTCATACTAGAACCCATAATCCCCCACATTACCCTAGCAAGATTACTACTCACTCATATTCAAGGGAGATGCAATATTAACTAAGGATTGCAAAAGGAAATCAACAACAATAAACATCTTCTAATTAACAATGAAAAGATAACAAGAATTAAAATGAAAACTTAATTAAAGACAAGATTAAGTAAAGGAATTATACCAACTTCGAAAAAGATGAGAACTTTGATATAATAAACAAGATTTTGTCACCAATCTTTGAATACAAACCAAGTTGCAACACTAAACCAAGTTGCAATTACTAATTAACCAACTAATTAGCTTAATTATGGAAGATTAATAGAAGATTAAATACTAATTCTATGAGAGTTTCAGATCTAGGGTTTCGTGCCCTCTAATTACACAAGAGGATCTATTTATAGGTTTACAAAATGTTGGAAAGATGGGCTTCGAAATACTTCATGGGCTGGCAAGGTCACGACCTTGAAGGGCGTTTCACGGTCGTGAAAGCAGTCTCACGACCGTGAAACTGCAAGTCACGGTCGTGAGATAAGTGGCAGAGCAGGGTCTTCTTTCACGACCAAGTCACGACTATGAATTGACTTTCACGACCGTGACTTAACTTTCACGACCGTGAGATACATTTCACGCCCGTGAAATGCTCATTTCCCTTCTTCCTTTGCTTGACTTTGTTGCTTCCTTCCCGCTTTCGCTTGCCTTGACTCGGGAGGGCTTTAGCGCATCGAGTAGGGCCCCCCAAGGGTATGTGGGGCCCCCAAGGTATGTCGTGGGTCCTCTGAGTGATTCATCTTCTTCTTTGTCGATCAAAACTAGGTAGAAATTGCCTCAAATGACGGTTTACCTACAAAAACACGATAAAAGCGAGAAATATGCTAGAAGAAGGTAAAACATGTAGAAACGCTCTTAGGGAGCGTTAGAGGCAAGCAAAACGAGAAAAAAAGGGGTGAAAAAGTAGGGTGAAATGGCATTATATCAAATCTCCCCAAACCAAACCCTTACTCGTCCCGAGTAACGATGAACAATAGTCAAGACCCTTATTTAACTACGCTAAACCTTAACGATACAAGGCAATTAACGGGCCTTGCTCCGTCCCTTCAACTCGCAACAAGGTATCCATGAGGTAGGATACCTTCTTGCAAGGCAAGGGGGGTCTTGCCAAAACTCCGATGCATTCTAGGCAATAAAGCACACAAAAACATACGAGAATGCATCAACAAAAGCAAGTGGCAACATGCCTCATCCATGTGCCGGGATTCATCTAAAATGGAAAAATTTCAAGCATGAAAATTCCTATGTACTTACTAGTTTTACAAAGAACTAGGCCTAGAAAGATAGAAATAAATCACCTTTTTATTGTGTAAAATTAGTATATTCGCTCACGTTCACTAGAAAGCTTTGTCAAGGGTGATAAGGCGGGATGGAAAGTGAGGGCCCCATGGTGTTAGAAGACACTGTAGGATCGGAATTCCGCCTCTCACCTAAGTGCAAGGAAGGGTCGTCCCCTCTTAGCCATGTAATGTAGGAGTAATCATCAAAAAGGTAAGGAAACGAGATGCTTGAGTTCTTATTTGATTTCTTTTTCTTTTCTTTTTTGTTTTTGTGATTTCTTTTTCTTTTTGTCTTTGATTTTTGCTTGATTTGGGTGCCTTTTGAAAGCAAGGTAGCCTAGTGAAAGGTGTGCGGCGGAGACCAACAATAGGCAAATCCTCGTCGTAGCGACATCGAGAGCGACCTCATATATATTGAGGGTACTCTAGAAGAGCCTAGAAATCTCCATATGCACTGCCTAAGCTAGGACTAAGGCAAAGATATGCAAAATTTCAAGCTTTTCTTTTCAATTGTGTTTGAACTCAATTTTTGGACTTGTGATGGAAAATTTTCCTTTTCGTTAAATGTAGTGAAATGTGATGATTGGACAATTACATGGCCTCGAGAGTCACCTAGGAAAGCGTTCACCAAGGAATTTTCACACCATGGGGATGGTCAAGATGGTAAATGCAAGCCCTTGACTAGGCTCTAGGAAACGGTGCGAAAATTATACTTAAAATACACATTATAAGGTGTTTCAAAATCTATTTTAATAGGCAAAGTGCTAAGCAAGAAAGTATCTACAATGGTCTATCCAAGCTTGTTCAATTTCCAAATTAGGCATTTTAAAAAGTTCTCCTAAATGCAACTATATGCCATGATCTAGAATTAAGCAACATATATACAAACTAATGCAAATGCTCTAGTGAATTACGTGACAATTAATCTAATGGAAGCCCCTAACAGCACATAAGTCACACAACCGCCAATTCATCAAAATCCACATCGCAATCATCAACAATTCCTCCAAACTCCTCATGTGATAAGAAGTAAAGAAAGAAAGAAGGGGAAGGAATAAGAACGATGATACCATGGCGGTCTTTTTAATCCCTTCTATAAGTCTCTTAAGCGATGTGTAGCGGACCTATGTATGGAGGTTAGAAGAAAAAGCAATGCAAATATATACAAAGTAAGATATAAACAAGCCAATTTTTAGGATTTTTCAAACTTTTTCAATTTTTTTGGATTTTTGAATGATTTTTAATGCAAAATAAAA
This sequence comes from Heliosperma pusillum, assembly GCA_022085475.1. NCBI lineage: Eukaryota > Viridiplantae > Streptophyta > Magnoliopsida > Caryophyllales > Caryophyllaceae > Heliosperma > Heliosperma pusillum. Next base: position 21,219 of record JAIUZE010011906.1, on the reverse strand, counting down.
CATGTTTTTGGGATTTTTTTTTTTCAAATTATCAAAATAATTCCCCATCCCCCAAATAGGAACATACATTGTCCTCAATGTATGAAATGGGGTTATTGAAAGTAAAGAAAGACATGTTCTTGGATTTTTGAATGGTTTTCTAAAGAGAAAAGAACATGTTTTTGTGTTTTTTAAATATTTTGAAAAATAAAAACTTGTTTTTGGTTTTTTTTATTTTTGAGAAGTATTCACAATATAAAGAATATATACAAGAGGGTTAGTTATGCAAAAGAACTAATTCTATATGAAATGCATGAACTATTCAATATTCGTAAAACTAAATGCAAAGTGATATAATACAAAGTGCATGATCAAAGTGAATGCAAGCTAAACTATATGCTAATCTAAAGTCTCGTTGCGGTGGTAATGTGCATAAATGCAATGCCCCACATGGGGGTACCTCCCACAAGAAAGTCTAGATAAAAAGGAATACAAGGTGTGCCATATCAGAGTCTCGTCGCGGCGGTAATGAGCATAAATGCAATGCCCCTCATGGGGGTACCTACCACGGGAAAGTCCAAAAATGGCACCTAAAAGTGCAACTATGTGATGCATGAGAATTATCTAAATGCAATGAATGTGGTTTGTCAATTTGGATTTCCAAGAAGGAGCAAAAGATTGGTGTCCGATGGGATGGACACCCGCCTCCAATGTTACCGAGGCCAAACAACACAACAAAAAAACAATTTACAAGTTAAAGCTGCAATTTAAGTCAATCAAAGAGAGAAGAGAAGGAAACACACACTAGAGGGGAGGGGGTAGATGCTAAACAAGCCACCTAGACACCACTCCAACTCTTCCAATTATCAAACAAAACACAAAACCTCCTCAAAAGGTCTCTATCTCATCCTCATTCTCATCCCCACCACCCTCTTCCCGATCCCCCTGGTCTCCATGCCGCCTACCCCTCCCTGGTTTCCATGATTGGGGAACAACAAATCACGTTGTGCCCAGCTTGGCAAAAGACCGTTCGGGTCAATGTACCCTTGGTTAGCCAGCAAGTAATAGTTGGGGTAGGTGGCATAATAATTGTTCACCTGGTCTTCATGCATGTTCAAATGCATGTTTTGCATAAGACCGATGAGGTAGTCTCTTTGGGGGGAGATGGTAGGGTCGGGTGAACATACCCTTGGTACTCACAGGGGTAGGGGGGAATATTCACAAAGCTGGGTGGGGGATACGGTGCTTGCAGATGTGGTAAAGGAAAAGGGGGAACGTACAGGCAGGGTTTTATGAGGTGCACTTTGACTCGGTGTAGGTCTGGGTCGGGGTCGAGGTTGCTGGGGAGACTGTCCCTCCTCCCTAGTGCCACTACAAGAGGCTCTACCACCTGCCATTGTCACCGGTAGCAGGTAGCTAGGTCGCCTATCTACGTAGTCGCTCCTAGGTGCGAAAGTCAGGAGTCTATGACAAGGTAGGTAAAAGGGGGTGGCATTCTTGATTACCCAAAGATATCCCTTAGCCCGGTCAATCCTAATCCAATGAGAGTGGATTAGGGAAGCCTCATCTAGAAGTGCCCCCCGGGTAAAGCCTCATACGCCCCATCACTATTGAAGTCGGGGTCAAAGTGCTTAGCCAAAAAAGTTACCAAACCCCCATGACCACCGTCTGCTTACGAGCCACGGTGGTCTTTCCCAACTTCCTCCACCTCTTAAAAACATCATGCATTAGGGGAAAGGTGAAGTTTTCCCTCGACCTTTGCACATTCATGTGCGATTCTAAGAGGGTGAGGTAAAGCTGGGTCACGTTGTTCGGCTCTTGCCGACAGAGGAAGGTGCCTGACACTAACATGTGCCAAAAACGGGGCACAGGGTGGTGAATTAAGAGGGCCGAATTCCGCCGAAAATCGGCCAAAACCCTCCCGGTCAAGGCCTCCCAAAGTGGGCTCAAATTATATCCCTTTGGCTCCTCGTAATCCCTTCTAGAAGGTCTAGAAGGGAATTCTAACCCCAATATAGCAGCAAAATCATCCATTGGGATGACATGCGAAGTGTTGGCAAGACGGAAAGTAAAACAATGTCTTTTTTCAGCATCCACGCAACTATTTAAACTACTCAAAAATTCAAGCGTGAGACTCCGGTAAGAGAGCTCATGCATAGAAAATAAAGTAGACATACCTGTAGCCGCGAAAAAAGTCTGAAACTGTTCCGTCAAGCCTAAACCACGTATGACGTCGTGGCATAGAAAGACGGTAGGCTCCATTTCCAACCCTTGTATCCCTACAAAGGCTTGCCGATGAGCGTCCCTCTCGAAGACGACTTCCGGAAAATTCGGAAGTTGCTCTATCTCCAATTCTTCATCCGGGTTTGGGTTGTTGGACCCGCTTCCCCTCCTTCTCTTTGGTCCTTGATGCTGCTGCTTTGCCTCTCCCTTGTCCCACCATTGTTGTTCAAAAACACAAGCTTTTCCAAGAAGAAAAATTGCTAAAAAATTCCTTAAAGACGATTACAAACACTTGCAAAACCTTCAATTAACCCTAAAACTACTTTCTATTGAAGTAGAAAGCTTGAAAACTAACCCAAAAAAAAGATCCCCAAATTCGGATTTTTGAAACCCTGGGTTTGAAAATTGATTTTTTTTGAGTTTTTTGGTGTTTATAAGGTGAAAGAATGGCTCTTTTTGTGTTAGTAGTTGAAGAAGAAGAGTTTTTGTAGCAATTTGGGAAGATTTGAGGGGATTTGATGAAGTTTTGAGGGAGATTTGTGTTTTTTTAGTGAGATAAAGGTGTTTGTGTGGTGGGTGAAGAAGATGAAGTGAAAGGATAAGAAGGTGAAGAAAAGAAATAGGAAGCCACGGTTTTAAGAGCTTCACGACCATGAAATGAAAGTCACGGGCGTGACTTGAGTTTCACGACCGTGAAACGTTCTTCACGACCGTGAACTAACTGGCAGAGCAAGGTTAGGGTTTCAACAATACTTCACGATCGTGAAATGACTTTCACGACCGTGAGATGTTTTTCACGGTCGTGAAGTGCTTTTCTCGTGATTTCACTTCCCTTGCTTCACTTTTCACGGGCGTGAAGCTCATTTCACGACCGTGACTCGGCTATATTCAAGCCTTTGAACCAAAATTCTTCACTCTTGTTCGATTTCTCGCTTCTTCATTATCGTTCCTCCATATTTGCTTCATTTCATCTTACAAAATAATCACACACCACATTAAATCCCTCCCTCACACTCTCATTGACAAAAATTGCACAAAAATTTAAGAAATTAAATAACAATGGGAAATAGATTTAATTAATGATTCAGTTGGCAAAACCTCAACCTCATTATCCTTAATTCAACCAATTTCCATGCAAACTAATATATACTAAGCATTAGTAAATGAGTTAGAAATATATACAAAAATTGGTGGTTATTGAGGAACTCCACCAAACCTATCCAAGAGCAAGAGTTTATAAACAAGACTCTTCCTCGGGAAGAGGATCCCCAAGAAAGAGTATTTCAACCGTGCCTTTTACATCTCCATCATAATATCGCTTCACTCTATGGCCATTCACCTTGAAGTTGCCACCGTCTTCACTCCAAATCTCGAATGCGCCATGAGGCGATATATCAATAACCTTAAAGGGCCCCGACCATCTTGACCTTAGCTTCCCGGGAAACAATTTGACCTTAGAATTGTAGAGTAGGACTTGATCACCCACGCTTATATCTTTATCCACCAACTTGGCGTCATGCCATTTCTTTGTTTGATCTTTATAAATCTTCGAGCTTTCGTAGGCATCAAGTCTCAACTCCTCGAGCTCACTCATTTGGAGGAAACGCCTCTCTCCGGCCATGTCGATGTCAAAGTTTATCTCTTTTAAAGCCCACCACGCCTTATAATCCAACTCGATCGGCAAATGACAAGCCTTGCCATAGACAAGCTTGTAGGGAGTTGTGCCAAGAGGAGTTTTGAAGGCGGTTCTAAGAGCCCATAGCACATCGGGGAGCTTTTGGGACCAATCCTTACGACTTTTGCTTGTGGTCTTCTCCAAGACGGCTTTAATTTAACGGTTTGAAACCTCCAGTTGCCCACTTGTTTGAGGGTGGTAGGCAAGGGCGGTCTTGTGAGTGACACCATGAGAAGAGAGCAAAATCTTGAAGGTGCTCTTCCTAAAGTGTGAGCCCCCGTCACTAATCACCACTATTGGGGTCCCAAATCTTGGAAAAATAGTATTCTTGAAAAGCTTGATAACAACTTTCGCATCGTTTGTTGGGGTAGCCACGACCTCAATCCACTTGGATACATAGTCCACCGGAACTAAAATGTACTCATTCCCACAAGAGTTTGGGAATGGTCCCATGAAGTCAACTCCCCAACAGTCGAAAAGCTCAATCTCAAGAATATTGTTAAGGGGCATCTCATTTCTTTGGCTTATGTCCACGTTCTTTGACATATATCACAAGATTTGACAAAATAATGGATATCTTTAAACATCGCTGGCCAAAAGAAACCACCTTGTAACACCTTTGCAATGGTGCGAGATGTACCAAGGTGGCCCCCATAGGTCGAATTGTGAATCCTATCCACTATCTTCAATCCTTCTTCCCTCGGAACACATCTTCTAAACATGTCATCACCACACTTGCGGAAAATATGTGGGTCATTCCAAAAGTAGCGTTTTGAATCATGCTTCAATTTCCTTCTAGCTCTAGCATCTAGATCCTCCGGAATGAACCCACTCACAATAAAACTCGCCAAGTCCACAAACCACGGTGATTTTCCACTGACCATCATCAAGCTATCTTCTCATAGCCACTCATTAATTAGGCCACTCTCATCTTTCAACCCATGATCTTCGGTAGTCAACCTAGATAAGTGGTCGGCAACAACATTTTCCGCACCCGCCTTGTCTCTAATCTCCAAGTCGAACTCTTGAAGTAATAGAACCCACCTCAAGAGTCTTGGTTTTGCATCTTTCTTCACCAACAATTGTCTCAAGGCGGAGTGATCCGAGTAAACCACTACCTTAGAACCAACAAAGTATTGCCGAAACTTTTCCACGGCATGCAAAATGGCCAACATTTCTTTCTCCGTTGTAGAGTAATTGACTTGAGTTTGATCTAGAGTCTTGCTAGTGTAGTAGATGACATGGTGTCTCTTGTCCACAGCTTGTCCAAGTACCGCCCCGACCGCATAATCAGAGGCGTCACACATAACTTCAAAGGGAAGGCTCCAACCCGGTGAGAGGTTTATGGGAGCCATCACAAGGGCCTCTTTCAACCTACAAAAAGCACTCAAGCAAGATTCATCAAATACAAACGGGGTGTCCTTGAGAAGAAGAGAAGTCAAAGGCTTGGCAATTTTGAAGAAATCTTTGATGAAACGTCGCTAAAAGCCCGCATGGCCTAGAAAGCTCTTCACTCCCTTCACATTTGTAGGGAGTGACAAGTTTTCTATCACCGAAACCTTGGCCTTATCAACTTCTATTCCTCTCTTAGACACGATGTGACCAACCACAACCCCCTCCTCCACCATAAAGTGGCATTTTTCCCAATTTAGGACGCGGTTGTGCTCCTCACATCTTTTCAAGACATTAGACAAGTTCAATAAACCAAGATCAAATGAGTCTCCATGGACACTAAAATCGTCCATGAAGACTTTCATACTTTTTTCAAGAAAATCGGCAAAAATTGCCGTCATGCATCTTTGAAACGTCCCCGGAGCATTACAAAGCCCAAAGGGCATCCTCTTATAAGCATACACTCCAATGGGGCAAGTGCAGGAGCATACACTCCAGTAGGAATGCCCGGATAGTCTTTCGAGCATTTGGTCTATAAAGGGGATGGGGTAGTGGTCTTTGAGGGTGGCGGCATTTAATTTGCGATAATCAATGCACATCCGCCACCCGGTCACGGGCCTAGAAGCGAGGAGAGTCTCATCCTCTTGTTCCACCATAGTCACCCCTCCTTTCTTGGGCACTACATGCACGGGACTCACCCACGAACTATCGGTGATTTGGTAAATAGTGCCGGCCTCAAGCAACTTCATGACCTCGGTTTTCACTACCTCCGCCATCTTAGGGTTCAACCTATGTAGCCCATCCACTTTAGGCTTACTACCCTCCTCCAAGACTATTCTATGCATGAAAAGATTAGGACTTAAGCCTTTGATATCGTCAATGCTATATCCAAGTGAACCCCTATGAGTTTTCAAGACTTTCAATAGTTCAAATTCTTTGTACTCACTCAAATTAGCATTGATAATAATGGGATAAGTCTCTCGCTCACCTAAAAATGAGTACTTAAGTGAGGGAGGTAAGGGCTTTAGTTGTACCATTGGAGGGAGAAGGCCCTCCACCTTCTTCAAAAGCTTATCATCTACCTCGTGGTCATCTCTCATTTCCTCATCATGGAGTGCCACTTGTAGAGTTTCTTCTTCACGTTTCTCTTCTTCATGTACCTTTTCAACCACTTCTTCTATGACTTCTATGGAGCAAGCTTTATGAAACATCGGTCCCTTCACTAAATGAGGAAGATTAAATTCAAGGGTTTCGTTCCCCACCCTAAAGGTTAGACGCCCTTCCCTCACATCAATGAGGACTCCTCCGGTAGCCAAAAAGGGCCTACCGAGGATGATGGGAGTGTGGCTATCCTCCGGGATATCTAGAACAACGAAATCCGTGGGAATCAAAAACTTACCAACCTTAACGGGGTACGTCCTCAAGCACACCCAAAGGTTGCTTAACTGACCTATCCGCTAATTGGAGAGTCATAGAAGTGTGGGTTAAACTATCAAGCCCAATTCTTTTTGCAATTGTCAAAGGAATGACACTCACACTTGCACCGTTGTCACACAATGCCCTTGAAATTAGGACACCCCCTACTGCACAAGGGATTGAGAAACTTCCGGGGTCCCCAAGCTTTTAAGGCATTTTAAAAGAGTTAGGATTTATGAGGAGAGCACTACACTCCGCCTCCATAACCATAACATCTTGGGTACCCAAAGTCCTCTTGTGAGTCAAGACGTCCTTAAGAAATTTTGACTAAGTGGGCATGTTTAATATGACCTCGGTGAAAGGTAAGGTCACTTCAAGTCCCTCAAGCATTTTTCGGAATTGAGTGAACTTGAAGTTTTCCTTTGTCTTTAATGCTCTAGAAGGGTATGGGATATCGGAAACAACAAGTGGAGAATCGGGAGATACCTTTGGAATGAGAGTTTTTTTAGTTACCTTAGCTTTTGCTATTGGTTGCACCTCTACTCCTTCATCATCGGCATCCTTGATCAACTCCGCCTCATAAGGCACGCTTTCAACATACCCATCTTCACCCTCTTTGGGTTGATTGTCAAGGCTTGAGCTCCCATCAACTTTACCCTTTCCTTTGCCATCATCTTTTAACTCCAAGGTGGGAGTCAAAATGGGCTCTTCAATTTCTTCACCCTCCTCAACATGCTCTTCATTTGGAACTTCATCATTTACCATGTCCATGTAGGGGTTCTCGAGTACTAGCCCACTCCTCAAAGTCACCGCACATGCTTGGTGACTTGAGGAAGCATCCTTGGAGCTTTTCCCTTGAGCAAGTAGACCTCCCGGAGGCCTTTGAGGATTGTTCAAAGCTTGAGAAGCCAACCTTGCTTCCAATTCCCTCACTTCTTTCTTGTGAGCATTAGTGACATTTTGTAAGGCCAATTTGTTTTGGATTTCCATGTTCTTGACAAGTTGCAAAACATCACTCATGGAAGGCTCATTCTCTTGGTGAGGTTGGTTGGTCAAAGGAAGTGCAAATCCATAGTCATTTCGACTACTTGAACCTTGATTGTTGTTCCTTTGATTGTTGAAATTTCCTTGTTGACCTCTTGAACCTTGACCATTGAAATTTGGCCCTTGGCCTTGGAAAGATTGTTCGGGGAACCCTTGACTTGCTTGGTTATTTTGGTTGCCTTCGTAAAAATTACCTTGGCTTTGGTTGTTGAAGTTTGGGTTCCCTTGGTTTTGGTTCCAATTTCCTTGACCTTGATTCCAATTACCTTGGTTTTGAAAGTTACCATGGGTATTGAAACCTTGATCATTGAAGTTTTGGTTTTGTAATTGGTTGGATCCTTGGCCTTGTGGTGAGTTGTTGAATTGGTTGTTGTTTCCTCTTGGAAATTGACCTCCGCCTCTAAGTTGGGAAAAACCCGGAGGGTTGGAAGTTGGAGCTTGTGAGTGTTGAGGGTTTAACACATTTTGGCTTTTATAGCTCATATTTGGGTGGCTTCTTGAACCCGGATGATAGAAGTTGGAGTTTGGATTGTAAGCACATTGGTTTTGGAAGGGAGGCCTTGAGGGCCGTGGGTTGTTGTTGACCCCTTGAAATGCATTCACATGTTGAAAGTCATTCTCTACTTCATTGTTATATGACACATTATTCCCACAAACTTCAAAGGTGTGTCCTTACCCATTGAAAATTTCACAAGTAAGGGTTTGATAAGCTTCCACCATGGGAGGTGCATAAGACCCACTAGCTTCATTCACATGATGGCCTTGACTTTGATTGTGAGCCTTTTGAAGCTCGGCTAAACCCTTAGTAAAAGTTTGTGTGAGCAAGTCAATCTTGGCATTAGTGTCCGCATTTGAAAAGTTCTCACTTGGGTATTTCGAACTCCTCCTTAAGCTATTTCCTCTAGTTCCATAGCTAGACTCCGACTCAACCATTTTTTTAATCAATGCCGACCCTTGTTGGTCATTCAAATGATCGAAAGTTCCCCCCGCGGAAGCATTCACCATAGCCTTGGTTTGAGGGAGAAGAGTTTGGAAGAATGTTTGAGTGACATACCAATCCGCTATGCCATGATGAGGGCAACGGGCAAGTAAATCAATGAATCGATCCCACGCCTCACCCAAGGATTCCTCATCCTCTTGTTGGAAGGTTGTTATCTCATTCCTTAGCATTGCCGTTTTTGAGGCGAGGTAATAATTTCTTAGAAACTCCTTAGCTAAGGCATCCCAAGTAGTAAAAGTGTTTGGAGCATGGTTGTTCAACCACCTCTCCGCCCGGTCTTCGAGAGAAAATGGGAACAACATTCGACAAAGGGTTTCCTCGGGCACACCATTTCTCTTCATGATTGCTACTCTACTATTGAACTTCCTCAAGTGAGCATGAGCATCCTCATCGGGAAGGCCTCCAAAGCTATCCCGCTCAATCGAACTCATTTGAGCCGGGTGTATCTCGAAGTTATTTGGGGCGAAGACACCGAAATTGATTGGAGATTGGGTATCATCATGATTGGGTCGGTTACGGTCACGTAAAGTAGTCATTTGTGGTTGAATTTGTTGTTGAGGTGTTGTAGGTGGTGAATTTGGTGGTGTGTATTGTAGTGTATTGTAGAAGGGGTTTTCGAATGTGGGTTCAATGGTGTCGTTTTGTGGGTGATCGGTTGTTGGAGTGGATGTAGAAGCGGTAGAAGTATTGGCTTGTTGACGGCTAACCGTTGTTGAATTCCTTACTCGAGCAAGTTTATTAGCTCGTAGAGTCCTAAACAACCTTTCGGGCTCCGGATGGCTTAAGAACAACCCTTCACCCCTAGGCATGCACTCAAAAGCAACTCAAAAACAAGTTAGACTCCTAGTATGTTTTTGGGCACACTAGGGAAAGACAATAATGCAAGGCACTCTACAAATAGTCAAACAACTAAATACTAACAAAAACAACAATAAGTAACTTGACTAAATCTAAGACACAAAACAAACTATGAGTTTCCTAACGCCATCCCCTGCAACGGCGCCATTTGATGAACGGTTTTTGTCGCGCACCGCTCAAGCAAAAACAATTTATAAAACCCAACTAATGCGATAGCGGAAGTCGGGGTTGAACCACAAAGGATGGAGGGGTCAACTACAAGCTTGAATGTGTCCTATTCTAGCCTAACAAGAATTTAGTGAGGGGACCAAAAACTACTAAACGCAACAAATTAAAAGCAACAATTAAAAGCAAATAAAAAGAACAAATAGAGCCTAAAATGAGAAATATTTGATTTTTATCGAATAAGGGGGAAAAACTAGGGTGAGTGGGTTCATATGGGTAGTAAAGTTGGGTGAAAAAGTCGGGTTTAAAAGTTGAAGTGTCGTCTAGTCTAGGAAAGTGAATCGAGGCTATCGGTCTTACAATTCCTCCCCAAACCGACTCTAACAAGCTATCGCGTCACTAGATACGGCTTGCCAAACTAGCGGTTCTACGAAAGACCACGACTTTCGATCTTATGGTAATCGAAACAAATGAGAGAATCATGCAAACTCAAGTAGGCATTTCATCAAACATGTTATAAGCATAGCATGGAGACAAGACAATAATCAACTATTAACCCCAACAAGAACACATTAACTCATACTAGAACCCATAATCCCCCACATAACCCTAGCAAGATTACTACTCACTCATATTCAAGGGAGATGCAATATTAACTAAGGATTGCAAAAGGAAATCAACAACAATAAACATCTTCTAATTAACAATGAAAAGATAACAAGAATTAAAATGAAAACTTAATTAAAGACAAGATTAAGTAAAGGAATTATACCAACTTGGAAAAAGATGAGAACTTTGATATAATAAACAAGATTTTGTCACCAATCTTTGAATACAAACCAAGTTTCAACACTAAACCAAGTTGCAATTACTAATTAACCAACTAATTAGCTTAATTATGGAAGATTAATAGAAGATTAAATACTAATTCTATGAGAGTTTCAGATCTAGGGTTTCGTGCCCTCTAATTACACAAGCGGATCTATTTATAGGTTTAAAAAATGTAGGAAATATGGGCTTCAAAATACTTTATGGGCTGGCAAGGTCACGACCGTGAAGGGCGTTTCACGGTCGTGAAAGCAGTCTCACGACCGTGAAACTTCAAGTCACGGTCGTGAGATAAGTGGCAGAGCAGGGTCATCTTTCACGACCGTGAAATGACTTTCACGACCGTGAAACTCGTTTCACGGCCGTGAGCTGAAATGCTCGAAAATCCATCTTCTTGGATAGGCATCTCACGACCGTGAGATACCTTTCACGCCCGTGAAATGCTCCTTTCCCTTCTTCCTTTGCTTGACTTTGTTGCTTCCTTCCCGGTTTCGCTTGCCTTGACTGGGGATGGCTTTGGCGCATCGAGTAGAGCCCCCCAAGGGTATGTGGGGCCCCCAAGGTATGACGTGGGTCCTCCGACTGATTCACCTTCTTCTTTGTCGATCAAAACTAGGTAGAAATCGCCTCAAATGACGGTTTACCTACAAAACACGATAAAAGCGAGAAATATGTTAGAAGAAGGTAAAACACGTAGAAACGCTCTTAGGGAGCGTTAAAGGCAAGCAAAACGAGACAAAAAGGGGTGAAAAAGTAGGGTGAAATGACACTATATCAAGAATGTGGCATCAGGAAGGGTTGGCATAGGTATTGGTGAAGGTGACCCATACTTCATGAAAGATGGTACCACGATGGACAAGGGGGTTGATGTTGTCTAAGAATTTTGAAGTGAGAAAGATGAGTGAGTTGGGTTGTTTTGGGAGTTTAAACCTAATGGGAGAGAATGCCCAAAAGACACAACATGTGGATCGATCTCCATTAGAATTTTGCGTAGAATTCAACTATGAACTCCAAATGGAACATTAAGACACGGTTTCTACCCAACTAAACTAAATTACGACTTAACACTAATTTAAAGCTAAATAATAATAAATTAGCGGTTTAAAAATATTTTAACCAATAAAAGTAAAAAAAAAAATTATAAAATCAACGGCATTAGTAAATTGCTCATTATGATAAAATTGTTGATGTTACACTAGGAATCGTTCCCTTAGCATTCTAGGTGACTCTCGCAATACCCATTGACCACGGATGTTAGCAAAGATTCCAAGTAAGGGTTGGGGGTAGTGCTGGCAATGGCCCGTGTCGTGTAGTGCTTCGGGCCAGGCCGTCGTGCCTAGCCGGGAAGCTGGCCCGACCCATGCCCGTTTTTTCATGCCTTTGTGCCTGCCTTGGCAGGCCCAAAATCTTAAACCTTCTCCGCGGCCCGCACCTGGCCTGGCCAAAATTCGGGCCGTGTCGTGCCTGGGCTTCGGGCCAAGTCGTGTCTGGCCCGATTGGCTCGTTTTTGTATGCTTTTTTTTCCGCATGGGGGTATTGATAAATTATTAAAAAAAAATTAAGTTTTTTTATATATTAAATTTATATATTTAGTAATTGACTAATTATAATTAGAAGAAGAATTTAAAACTATATTGTAAAAAGATTGTAATTTGTAAGTATGTAGAAGATTATAAGATAAGAGATAAATGATTGAATTATTAATCAAATGAATTGAATGGAGGGGGTATTTATAGTGTATTAAATTGAAAAAAAAGTATACTTAAAAGTTGTAAATCGGGCCATGCCGTGTCGGGCCATGCTCGGGCCATTTTTTGTGTCTAGCCGTACCAGACTTCTCGGGTTTGTGCCGGGCTGGGCTAAAAGCTATTGGTTTCATAAACTCAATATTAGACATTTCTAATATCATTTTACAATTAGTTTACTCATAAACTATTTAGATCTTATGCATGCATAACAAAATACAAAGATAAGAAAAATTTTTCCTTACATTGATCTTATAAGATATGGGCACAAGATTTGGACACCTTCCAAACCTTGTTCTTGAGCTTATATGTTGAGGATGAACTCCTAGTTTCAATAATAAAAACTCTCCTCTTGATTGCACCCAAGACAATCCCTTAATACCAATAATAAATTTACTAGAAATATTATTAGTGACCTTAAAATGAAAATCTAATTCTAATAATATTACTACAATAGTAATGAATATGAAGATATTAGATTCTTAGAACAAAATACTCATAAAAAATTTTATGAGAAATTCTAGTGATATAAGGAGATTTTGTATCAATGATTTTATTTTCTAAAATGAGAACTTATTCTCATAGGGTTGTGGGGGTGGGTGAGCCGGCATGCATGCCTTGGGGAGCCCCAAGCATGCTCACTTTTTGTTCTTATCAAAATGTTAGCATAGGTCTAGCTAGTATTAGGTGTTATGATTGTGTTTTACAATTAAAACCAACAACCAATTAACACCCTAAAACTACCCACCATGACCGGCCACCCCACCATAAAATGGAGTCCATTTTATCTTTGTAATTTTGTCATTTGTAATGTGGTATGTCATGTACCATATCACATGATATTAGGATAAATAAATGTATATTTAACAATTTAAATATCATTTCACATTTTGTAACAAAACAAATAGTAATTCATAATTACATATATAAAATGGGTCACATTAAGTCCAGTTGATATAATCTACAACTCTTTGTAATTATAATCAACTAATCATTCTTATCTCAAATTGTTTCATAAACAATAATCAATTTTAGTAATAAAACATTTAAATTACAAAAATTGCGTCTTATTTAATCTCATTATAATAAGACATAAATTTTCACTTATAAATAAAATTTGTTCATTTTTAAGGATTTAATTAATCTGTATCGATATACAATTAATTAACTTTACAATTAAAGGAATTGTCCTATAGGTGTGACCTTAAGGGATAAACTGATCACCACCGTCATACGACAGTAACGTCAAACTCTAGCAAGCCAATCGTTACCGATTAATGTTGACCAGTTGACTATAATATTCATCATCCCTTTGTATTCTTTTTATCGAGATTTATATTTTGTGATCGCACTATTGTTGAGGACATTTATTCCAACAATCTCCCACTTGTCCGAGACAAGTGTGCGTCACCAATTCTCTTGTCCTATTACAATCTCCCACTCAATGCAAGGTGTCTTGCTGGTCGTACTTGCATTTGATCATATTAAGAGTGGTTTCCTCGATCTGGAGAGTAACTTTCTGACCGAAATTATCCCATAGATACCTTCCGAGCGTGGCCACGCATTTTCAGCTTACTCCTCCTCGAATGGCCTTGATATATTTAAAACAACCCTGACAAGGGGCGGACAATTCCTATCTCATTATTCCCTTCGAATAGCCACAACTCATTATGACCCAAAAGATGCTCATTTGACCCCAGTTACGAAGGTCGTAGAGCATAAATCAAAGTCACTCTGAAACTGTGCCACCTTAGGCGAACAGTCTTTAGTCAAAGAATTGACTCAAAAGAATACTATAGTATCTCTTGCCACGACCAGGCTATAAGAGTTGCCAGAACTCTATAAGCGGTCACTTCCCGACAGAGTGTCTCATACAGTCTGCTTATGTGATCGATTGGTCATCCCTATGACCCTATGACACTTGAACTTGCCATCAATCGCACCACAATATAGTCACTTCGAGGTGTCACTTCATATAAGTGACTATGGGTCAATACTATGTTAATCCAGTTCACTTTAATGGGGTCCAATATTGTCTCTACAACCCATTTGGATATAACAAAGTTACAAATAAAAGTTAAAATATAACTCAAACGATAAAAGTGATTATCATATATGATCAATAAAAACACAATTTTCATTTCATATCTCATAATCTAATACAAATTTTGCATGCTTTTAAGACCCATGGAAATAACATGTTGGTCATGCTTAGCCTGCGATAAGGGCTTGGTTAAGGGATCAGAAATGTTATCATTTGTCCCAACCTTACATATCGCAATCTCCTTCCATTCAATGTAATCTCTTATGACATGAAATTTTCTAAGTACATGTCTAGACTTATTACTAGACTTGGGTTCTTTAGCTTGAAAGATCGCCCCACTGTTATCACAAAAGATCGTGATAGGATCCTTGGCAGAAGGAACTACCCTTAGCCCCTCTAAAAACTGCCTTATCCAAACAACTTCCTTAGCAGCCTCAGATGCTGCAATGTACTCAGCCTCCGTTGTAGAATCCGCAATAACTGACTCTTTGAAGCTCTTCCAGCTAACCGCACCTCCATTTATCATATAAATAAAGCCACCTTGAGATTTCATATCATCCCTATCGGTTTGGAAACTTGAATCAGTGTAACCCTTAGCACATAATTCAGACTCTCCTCCAAACACTAAGAATGTATCCTTAGTCCTTCTAAAGTACTTAAGGACATTATTTACGGCTATCCAGTGACTCTCACCTGGATTGGCTTGATATCTACTTGTCATGCTCAAAGCATACGAGACATTTGGACGTGTGCATATCATGGCATACATGATCGATCCTACGGCAGAAGCATAGGGGATCGATTTCATGCGTTCAACCTCTTCAGGTTCGGTGGGTGATTGAGACTTGCTCAAAAAGATCCCACTACCCATAGGAACAAGACCTCTCTTGGATTTATCCATGTTGAATCGTCGAAGAATCTTATCCATATAAGATTCCTGACTTAAAGCCAATATCCTCTTGGATCTATCTCTATAGATCCGGATACCTAATTTGCGTTGTGCTTCTCCTAAATCTTTCATTTGGAAATGATTTCCCAACCACCCTTTGACAGAGGTAAGCATTGGTAAATCATTCCCAATGAGAAGTATGTCATCCACATACAATATAAGGAAGACAACATTGCTCCCACTAAATCTCATGTATAAACATGGTTCTTCGACACTTCGAGTGAAACCATTTTCTTTTATAACATGATCAAAACGATGGTTCCAACTTCTCGATGCTTGCTTAAGACCATAAATGGATCTCTTAAGCTTGCACACTTTGTTAGGATCTTTTGGATCCACAAAACCCTCGGGTTGTATCATATACACTTCCTCCTCTAAATACCCATTTAGGAAGGCGGTTTTGACATCCATTTGCCATATTTCATAGTCATAGTGAAGACCATGAATTTGAGTGAAACCTTTTGCAACTAGCCTTGCCTTGTAGACATCATCATGTCCTTCTATGCAATTCTTTACTTTAAAGATCCATTTGCATTGAAGAGGTCTCACATCTTCAGGCAAATCAACCAAGTCCCAAACTTGATTTTCATACATAGAATTCATTTCGTATTTCATGGCTTCTAGCCATAAATTGGAAACCGGACTAGAGATGGCAGCTTTGTAGGTCGTGGGTTCATCACTTTCTAAAAGTAACAAGTCAAAATTGTTATTTTCTTCGATAATACCTATGTATCAATCGGGTTGGTGACTAACCCTTCCGGACCTCCTAGGTACAGATGGTATAACAACAGAATTGGACGACGAAGGAACATCTTCTTGCGTCTCCTCTTCGGTTTGTGGCTCTTGAACTTCGTCAAGTTCAAATTTTCTCCCACTCTGGCTTTTAGAAATTTGTTCCCTTTCTAAAAAGACAGCCTCACTAGACACAAACACTTTGTTTTCTTGAGTTTTGTAGAAGTAGTAACCACGAGAGTTGTTTGGATAACCTACAAAAATGCACTTTTCGGATCTTGGGGCTAGCTTACTGTCGGTCTTTACCTTAACAAAAGCATCGCATCCCCAAATCTTCATGTAGGACAAATTTGGGACTTTCCCTTTCCACATCTCATATGGAGTCTTTTCAATTGCTTTAGTTGGGCTTTTATTCAACGATATTATGGCGGTTTGGATTGCAAATCCCCAAAAGGAGTCTGGCAACTCGGTTTGAATCATCAAAGATCAAACCATATCAAGTAGGGTTCGATTTCTCCTTTCGACCACACCATTAAGTTGAGGTGTCCCAGGTGGAGTTAGTTGTGATACAATGCCACAATTCTTCAAGTGTGAATCAAATTCATTACTAAGGTACTCACCACCACGATCGGATCGTAATGCTTTGATCCTTTTGTTCAATTGGTTTTCTACCTCATTTTGAAATTCCTTGAATTTCTCAAAAGCATCACTTTTATACTTGATTAAGTAAATATACCCATATCTACTTAAATCATCTGTGAATGTAATGAAGTAGTCATAATTACCCCTAGCAGAAATAGTCATTGGTCCACACACATCGGTATGTATAAGGCCCAATAGTTTGCTTGCTCGTGTCCCTTTACCACTAAAAGGATTACGAGTCATTTTCCCTAGGAGACAAGATTCGCATATACCAAAAGATTGAAAATTAAACGGTTTAATTATACTAGTCGATACTAGTCTTTTCATGCGATTCTCATTTATGTGACCTAATCGACAATGCCAAATGTATGACTCATTTGGATCACTTGACTTGAGTCTTTTTTATTGAATGATATAGATATCTCTTGTTGAGTTAGATGTCTCAAGAACATAAATACCATTAATAGAATTACCTTGGCCTAAGACCAAGTCATTCTTTGAAACCATACAACAATTGTTTTTGATCGCAAAAGTAAAACCTTCCATGTCTAACATGGCTACGGATATTATATTTTTAGACAAAGAAGGTAAAAAATAACAATTATTCAAGTACAATTCAAAACCACTAGCTAAAACAAGTACGTAGGTCCCTTTAGAAGTGGCGGCTACCCTAGCTCCATTTCCAAGTCGTAGATCCACATCACCCTTGCCTAGCTTCTCCACGTTTCTTAGCCCCTGTAAATGATTACAAAGGTGAGAACCACAACCGGTATCCAATACCCATGTTGAGGTGGGGGTATAATTTATATCAATAACAAAAATTTCGGAGAGAGTATTACCGAGTGGAATCACTAGTCCATCTCTAATATGCTCCAAGTAGATGGGACAATTCCTAATCCAATGGCCCATGCCATGACAATAATTGCATTCATCATTGAATTGCGGACCTTTACTACCTATTCCGTTTCTCTTATACTTTTTACCTTTCTTCCTCTTATTTTTGAACCATTTCATCTTAGGTGCAAGACTTTTCTTGCTAATACTCCCACTTGCTTCTTGATCTCTCCTTGCTTTCAAAGACAAGGATTGCATCTTCTTGGTGAGATTGTCTTCCCAAGACTCTTTCACCAAAATTTTTGGCAAGGGGGGTTTGGAGGAGGTAACTGGTGTGGTCGTTATACACCAAAAATAAAACCTAAGTCTACTAACTAAGAAGATAGCGGAAGTAGGGTCGATCTCCACAGGGAGGAAACTAATTAACTGAAATCTAATTCTGCCAGTAACAATCTATGGGGGTTTGAAAAGGTTTATACTAAACTAAAAAGATTAAAGGAAGAGAAATAAATATAGAGAAAGAATATGCTAGGATTCGGTCTACTGAAGTATCGGCATCTACAGGTCAACTAAGTCAGTCAATCTTTTAATGAGAAGAGCAATGGTTTTCTCCTCTCGGTCTCAAACTGCCCTAGGGATTTTCCTAATTAACTCTCGTCCTCTTAGGAGTCACCTATCAATTCTAAGCAAGCCTTCCCTTCCAATCTCTCGATCCAGGTCGGGGTTAACTACCTAGTCTAGTCTCTGCGTGCACTCATTCGACTAAACCTCAATTAAATTGCAAAGATCGATTCTCACGACTAGCTAAACTAATCTATCCTAACATGCCTTTACTACAGTTTCCCTCATCCCAACATACAAGAGAATTAGCTACTCATGTTATGAACTATGCTAACAAAGACGATTAAATATATGACATAAGACATAATAAAACCGTAATTAACAAGCATGAACAACAACGCAGCAGTAATTAAGAAAGAGAAACAGTAATTAAGACTAAGATTAAGAAAGAGAGAAAAGAAGAAAGGAGTTTACAATCTTAGCAAATCCGGCGTAAGGAACAAATCCTACGTCGATAAACCCGAATGCAACCCAAAGATAAAGTTTAGAAACTAATGGAAGATTAGAGCTAATAATTCCGAACCCTAAGGGTTCTGAGTCCTAATGACTCCCAATCCGAATGACTAAAACTGACGACAAATAAAAGTTTATATAGGCATAACACGACCCTTAAACCTAATTAAGCTATGGACTTAAGGCCCATGATAGATTCTACTCGATCGAGGGAGATAACCACTCGATCGAGGACTTTATTCTAGGAAATCACTCGATCGAGTAACAGTTCTACTCGATCGAGCAACTTTTCAGCAGCTTCTACTCGATCGAGCACAGGACAGCTCGATCGAGCAACTCTTCTCTTCAACTCTCCTCGATCGACCAAATGTATAGTCGATCGAGGTCTTTTGGCCTTTCGTGCAGTGTTGGACACGGCTTTGGACTTGATTGTGAGCGGTTTCACGCTTTCCCATGCAAGAGCTTCTGTTCCGTTCCTTCCATTCTCCTAAATGCATGCAAAGTGGACTGTTTTGGCTCGGTTTCCGCTACTACACAGCTTGTACCTACAAAATGGTAATGAAAGTACAAAGTAGCCAAATAGGGGCATATAGCGATATAATATCACTTAAATGACATAGAAATGCGTGCATATATGAACTAGAAAGTCTATATAAAATACACGCATCAAACTTCCCCAAACTAAACCTTTGCTTGTCCTCAAGCAAACTAAATGCAGCTATATGGAACAAAATAAACCTAGGGGAAATGGAGCAAGTCTCAGAGCTAGCTACAAGTCAATGTTAAACAGTTTAATGCACTCGATCAATCACTACAAAGCTTAATACGAAAAGTGAACGAATTTATACAATCTTGGAAATAAATTAGACTTTCGACCTTGCAAGACTCAATCAAATTCGGACTCTCACGGGTCACTCTTCTCTCAACAAGCAAATGGTAAGTAAATATGTATAAGAAAGAGAGAAGAAAAATAGTCATTCACCTAGACTACGACCGACACAACATGCATTGCTAACTAACATGAAAAATGATTCAAGCACCGTACACACGCATAACCACCGTTCAAGGGCAATCACATGCCGAATATTTGCAAAAGTATGGATATGTGAGGCTAATTGGTAAGAAGGGGCAAAACAATTAATGGAAATGTGAGGGTAAATAGCCAAGCTAGTTCCTAACAAGACCACAATAGAACTCGTTCCATCTTCCAACAATCAAAAATTAAACTCAATGCCTTACCAAATCTAGGCATAAACAACACAAATCCCATAAAACACCTCGACAAAATAATGATACGCATAGGAGGTGTAGAAAACAATAACTTCAGCCAATCATTTTTTCGATATATTTTTTCATTTTTTTCTTTCTTTTCTTTTCTTTTTCTTTCTTGGCTGACTGAGGAAAACCACTCGATCGAGCAGAACATGTCACTCGATCGAGGTACAAAAAACACAAAATCTGCTCGATCGAGCTGAAACAAAGTACTCGATCGAGACACTATTCTCACTTCTCTTCTTTTTCTCGCAAATACCCACTCCAATCAATGAAAACGAGCCAAAACTGACGCAACGGTAGAATATACCTCGACTACTAAACTAGCTCGGCAAGGGTAGGCTCAGTTTGGAATGTAGTTAAGGGCAACAGGCAGATATGGCTTTATGTGGAGTTAATGGGGTAAAATGAGGAAAAGGGAGATGCAAGTATTCTCAAAACACGTAATACCGACCACAAACCCAATGCGTGCAGGCAATAAGAAATCAAAATTCATATACAAGCAAATGACACGAGATGTGGGGAGTAACTACTCTCATTCCTAGATGAACTGGTCATGGATGTCACCAGTTATAGGCTCTAAAATCTCAGAATATATAAGTAGTTTGCCAAAATGTTGAGTCAAGTCTAATAATCAAATTAAATTCCAAGACAAAATTCATAGTTCACAATTTCGATTTTACTACGTAAATCAAGAAAGGTGCAAAGAATAGCATAAAATAGACTTGTAGTGCAATTGCATCATGAACAAGGCTCCAATCCGACTCAACTAAATGCAAAAATAAACGTGATATTTTTGATTTTTTCAAATTTTTTCTAATTAACATGAATGTAAACGTGAATGCAATACCAATGCAAATGCAGACGCAAAAGGATGTGAAACACTTCCCCAAACCAAAACAGACAATGTCCTCATTGGCTATAGCACAAGAGCATATAAGGGAAAGGGAAAAAAACAACCTAATACAGGTTCCTAAATAATGAAATATATGTAAGGAGTGGAAGAAAACGAAACAGAAGAACTCACAAAACAAAGCTTCCCCAAACCAGCATCAAACTGGGGAGCTAACATCGCCGTCTCCCATCAGTTGCCTCTGTCCACAATGAATTTGGATACTAACACGAGTTGCAGGTAAGATTATGCAGAAAAATCGAAAGATGAAGAACAAAAGGGGAATTGGAATCGAGTAAATTGAGAGGGAATCGAAGACTTCTCTCATAAATGTTAGTTTGCTCGATCGAGTAAACTTTCTACTCGATCGAGGACTTTTGTCAGACAGGACTGCTCGATCGAGTAGTTCTGGTTTACTCGATCGAGTGATCTTCTTTTGATGGCCCTCAGTTTAC
>JAIUZE010011904.1:0-43965 GCA_022085475.1 Heliosperma pusillum | reverse complement strand
TGAGCGTAATGACACGTGGGAGTTCACTGACCTTCCTGTTGATAAGAAAGCTCTCGGATGCCAATGCATTTATAAGATTAAATACAAGTCGACGGCTTTATTGAACGCCTTAAGGCACGTCTTCTCATCTTTTGAAATCATCAAGTGGAGGGTTTGGATAACGGAGAGATATTTGCTCCCGTAGTTAAAATGGTCACAATTCGGACTTTTCTAGCCCTGGTCATCGTCAACTGGGACCTACATCAGATGAATGTTCATAACGCCTTCCTTCATGGTGATTTACATGAACAAGTATATA
Source organism: Heliosperma pusillum (assembly GCA_022085475.1). NCBI lineage: Eukaryota > Viridiplantae > Streptophyta > Magnoliopsida > Caryophyllales > Caryophyllaceae > Heliosperma > Heliosperma pusillum. The sequence goes on along the minus strand of JAIUZE010011904.1, from coordinate 43,667 downwards.
TATGAGGCTACCTCCAGGTTTCAGTCGAGGCAAGGAGGGCAAAGTTTGTCGGTTGAAGAAATCTTTGTACGGGTTGCGACAGGCACCCAAATGTTGGTTTGCTAAGCTCGTCACGGCTTCAAGATTACGGGTTCACTCAGCCATATTCTAATTACTCATTATTTTCTTACTCGCAAAACGAGGTACGTTTATTTGTCCTTATATATGTAGACGATCTCGTTATTGCAGGTAATGATGCGACGACCATTGCTAACTTTAAGACATACTTGGGAACTTATTTTCATATGAAATATTTGGGGCCCCTTAAGTATTTCCTTGGCTTGGAAGTGGCGCGAAACAAAGACGGTATTTATCTCAGTCAAAGAAATAAGCTCTTGACATCATTTCTGAAACGGGTCTTCTTGAGGCAAAACCCGTTGCCACACCCATCGAGCAAAATCATCTACTTGGGTTGGCAACTGGCGCTTTTGTAGAAGATGTTGAGTCTTATCATCCACTCGTGGGTTGTCTTGTCTATCTTGCTGTCACTCGACAAGATTTGTCTTACGCCGTTCATACTTTGTCACGTTTTTTAGTAATCCTCGGACAGAACATATGACCGCGGCGCTCCATGTTTTTTGATATCTTAAGGGTTCTACAGGCCAAGGTATTCTTCTACGGTCTGATTGTGATCTTTCCATTTCCGGGTGGTGTGTAACTGATAAGTGATATTTTGTATTGATTTATCCCCCGTTTTAGCTCGATTTCTATACGATTTATGCACTTTGTTAAGTGATTAACGAGCTAATACTGCTATTCTAGTTGTTTTGCGTGTTTTGACTCATTTTATAGGAAATGAAGCGGTTTTGCTATATTTTCCTACTTTATAGAGCAAAGACACTAGGATACGAGTTTTCAAGGAATTGATGATGGCCAGTTCGCGATTTGATTACGATTCCGCTACATCTTTCCTCGAATGTACTCAATTTAGATTTTTGGCTTTGAACTTTAAAAGGAAAACGCAACCCAAGTCAAGAGGAGATCAGCCCAAGCCCAATTCCGTAGTGCATTGACCAAAGACTAAGGCATAGGATTCCGTGCCTAAGATGAAAAGACGGAAAATCCGACTTATAAGAAAACCCGATCGGATTGCCTGTTACCCGATCAGGTATTCCTGCAAGAAGACGTTACTTGGCTCTTCTTCAATCCGAGCTTAAATGGGTTGTGTACTGCATTGACTAGGGTACGAATTTGCAAGAGGATCAGCAGCCATGCAGCCTTATAAAAGCCAATGATCATCACACACAATAGGCATCCAACAATCATCTTTTTATCATCAACTGTTACAATAATCTAATAATCTATTATCATTTCTTTTAGCATACTTTCTTACAAGTTTTTATAGTTTTCTTAGTACTTCCCTAGTGATTACTTAGCTTTTGTTATTTGGTTGGGTATTTGTTCTTACTTTCGTTCTTATATACTCATATTCCGACTTGGTAATTCTCTAATCTTATTTACTTATGCAATTTTAATCACCATGAACTATAATCTCACTAGTATCATTTTTATAATATTGTTGTTGTTAAGAAATCAACCTAAAATTAATCTAGTTAAAACCAAAGTATTGTTTAGCATGTCACCTTATAATTTACCTAATCATATAATCCTTAAAAATATCACTAGAATCATTGTTAACATAATCACCATAATCACTTTAGTATTTACATTCCATAGTTTAATTTCTTACATCTTTTTCTTGCTAACCTACTTAATCACATAATCACATAGATTAGATTAATTCTAATATTGTAAAACTATCATTGTGTAAATAAAATAAATAGAGTTGTAATATTTGAAATGATTTACGAGTTAAACGAATTATAAGAAGAGTAGTTACCAATTGAACCGTCTAAATTGTTTCTTCCTTTGGTCGTGTCAAATTCTATAACTTTGTTTAGTGGCCATAAGCAATTCTTTGTATTAGTCATTTCTATCTTTATGACGAGAGTTGGGATAGGAATTAGGACTATCAATAGGGGTTTAGTGACTTAACCATGCTGAAAGGACGTTAGGACCCACTAAAAGGTCGGTACGAATCCGGAAGGAATATACCGCTACAAGGCCTAGACAATCATAGTAATTCTAAATATTGGTATCTATGAAACTTTTTACTAGTTTTACATGTATTTCTCTTTCACTATATCAACTTGATTAGTTAGTTTACTTTATCGTTTTAAATAGTTTATTTTATTGTCATTTTATTTCTATTATTAGATAGTTCATTTTACCGCATTAGATAGTTTATTTTATTGTTATCTAGTTAGTTTGTTTTATCGTCTTTCCATTCCCGTTCCTAGATAGTTTATTTTATTGTCTTTTTATTTCCGTTCTTAGATAGCTTACTTTATTTTTATTGTCCTGTTTATTAGTTTAGTTAGTTAGACTTTCAATATTGTCATTTAAATACCGTCTTTAGTTAGAAATTAGTTGTCAATATTCAGATCAGAGGACTTCCCTGATCGGGTACGTGACAACCCGATCGGGTAAGTAGTCTGTTCTGGGTTTTTTACTTTGCAATTTACATATTTGTTCTTACATATCGTCATTTATATTCTTGTTATTTTATTTTATGTTAATAGTTCAGACAAACAACTCAAGTGACTCGATTTTAAATGAAAACTAATCCATAACAATTCATAAGTAACACGTACTCCCTGAGGATCGACACCCTACTTCCCTAATTACATTCCTTATGTTGTTAGCCTAGTCCGGGTAAATTATTTTTGTTTCGGGACCGCGACAGAACCGATCAAATTTTGGCGCCGCTGCCGGGGAGCACGGTTTTGTTTATTTGTGAATTGTTGGTTTTTATTTCTATCATTTCTAGGTGCAACCGTACCTAATTCATTTCTAACTTTCTCTTTTGTGTTTTTCTTATAGGTTGATAAAATGGTGCTAACTAGAGAAGATCCAAGGTACCGGGTTTTTGAGATTGCCAGTGGGATCTTAAGGGTCCATTTGACTTTGATTGCTCTCATCGAGGGTAACCAATTTAGAGGAAAACCAGACGAAAACCTGTCTCATCATCTTCAAATCTTTTGTGAGTTTTGCCAAAACATAGTGAGGGAGGGAATCACCCAAAATGAAATTAGAGAAGCACTTTTTCCTTTATCACTAAAGGGAGAAGCCAAATGGTGGTTCACCCGTCGCTTAAAAGAGGCCACAAGACCTATGCAGTGGGAAGAGATTGTCGTCGCTTTTCACCGTAGGTTTAGAACCAATTTATCAAACCTATCAAATAAATCACAAAATGAAAGAGGGGAAGGTTCACAATCCAATGGGGGAGAGCGTAAGAGGAGTCGAGTGGAGACTTCAAATGAAGTTGACACTACAATTTCCCTAGCTTGTCCTAGTCAATCCAATGAAACCACCCCGAAAAGTACATTATATTGTCCCAAAGCTTTCAATCCATTTACCTCAATAACAACACCATGCGAACTTTGTGGTGGGATAGGGCATATACCTCAACGGTGTGGGAACAAACTCACAACCTTAAACCCTTTCCACCCACAAGTTCATCAAACCCAACTTACTCATACACCACAATACCCACCTTTTCAAAATGGTCTAATAGATGTCAAGTTAAGGGAGATAACCCAAACCCAACATAACATGAGCTCTTACTTTCTTTCTAGCCTAAACTCGCTCAAATCAGCCATTTTATCTCTCCAAAAGAGAGTGGAGGAGTTGACCCCATCGAGTTCTAGTCATAATACCCAAGAGAGAGACGTGCCATCAATTGTCACAATTGACATGATTAGTGACAAACCTTGTGATCACCCTCTTGGGAATGGAAAGAGTAAGGAGACAATTTATAGGTTACCCCGTGAACTTAGCAACAATCCAACACTATCCAAACCAACCAAAACCCCTACACATGAGGAGACATCTCGTCTCGAAGCTTTGATCATGTCAATGATAAAAGCACAAGGGAAATTGGAAGAAAGGATTGAAGAGGCAACTTTGGCAACAAACGAAGCTTTTTCAAAGTTAGAAGCAAGGATTGGCAAGATATCTAAGGAAAAAGAAGCAACCAAGGATAATCACAAGGAACCTAACCTTGAAGAAGGGAAGATCCTTTTTCCCTCCAAACTTAAAGATCCAGGTTGTTTCAACATTTCTTTCACAATGTGTTTTCATAAGGTAAGAGGTGCATTGTGTGACTTAGGAGCTTCAATTAGCGTCATGCCTTTTGATGTCTATCATGAACATTGCCCCATACAAATGAAATTCACTAGTACTAGCCTCCAACTTGCCGATGGATCTATGCATACTCCGGCAGGAATTGTGGAAGATGTCCCAATACGGATTGGGTACTTCCTCGTCCCCGTCGATTTTTATGTAATATTTTCAAAAGGAGAAAGGGATGACCATATCATATTAGGGAGACCCTTCCTAAACACGGTTGGAGCATGTATTGATGTGAAAGGAGAAAGGATCACATTTGAAATAGGTGGATCGAGTGCCACCTTTGACAAAAAGAGGGATGTGTTGAGCGTTGGGGATGGCGACCTCGAGGCTTTTAAAGTTGCGGAGGAATGACAAGATTGCCATGGGTGTTGGCAAAATGGTAAATGTGGAAACTTCAAGGACGAATCCAGCTACTAAGAGCTAAAATCCCTTCATAAGGCTTAAGGAGGGATAGAACAACAAAGTCTAGCATGACTCAAAATGCGCTTGTCGGGAGGCAACCCGTCTTTTTCTTTTCTTTTTCTTTATGCATTCTTTTTCTTTTACTTATTAGACAATGATTTTTATTTTGGACTATTATATTTGGACTCTATATTTTTGGATTTTATGTTGTAATAGTTAGGAACACTTTCTTTGTTTTACTTGTTATTATGCATATTTTGTCAATAGATTTTCGTACTTAGAATCGGAGGACCTATTGAGACAAGACGAAGCTATCCTTGGCACAAGTTGTCAAGATCACTAAGGTTAGCAAGTATGTGCAAGGACATAGCCAAAAGGTAAGAGCAAGTGGCAAAGAAAATAGAAACAAAAACCGAAGCAGCAGGTTTCCCTGATCGGATCCATGCTTACCCGATCGGGTAAATTGTCTGTTTCGTGTTTTGCTCTATTTTCTTCAATAAAACCCATTTGCTACCCTTTTGTTTACTACCTTATACTCGTGTTCTTCAATCTAAAAGCTGAAATTTTCTCAAAACCCTCAATTCTTAGTCTATTCTTGCAAAACTTGTTCCTATAGTTCATCAAGGGCAACTACTAATCATCATCAAGTAAGTTATTTCTACTTTAGTTACTTAAATCTCTCTATATTTTTCAGAAATCCAACATAAACAAACCCTAACTCCAATTTGGGGGTTCTTGATTTTGATTGTAAAACTTGTTTAAATTGGATTTCCAATGATTCTTACATGCTATAGAGTGAATTCTAGTGATTAATTAGGATGATTACTTTGATTTGGATGATTATTTGCTAATTTTGATGCTCATCTTTACTTTATGCTAAGAGCTTTTGTTTAAGTGATAGTATGATGCTTGAATTCATGCCTTATACTATGAACTTATGGTCTTATTATGATAATTTAGCATTAGTACCTTAGGAAGTAGCCAAATTCATGATTCAAGTATATGTTGCTCACCTAATTAACATATTGCTATGCTTATAACATCCATTTGTGCTTAAAGATAGCATGACAATGTTTTACTAAGGTCACTATACTTGGATTTGTGCTTAAAGCTTAGTATTCTAACACTTATGCTATCCACTTGTGTTTACAAATGAAGTGTTTTAATACTAGTTATTTGTAGAAAATGGCACCTTTACTAAGGAAATCAAAGAGGGCAAGAACCTCCACTCAAGGAGAGAGTAGTAGAGCACAAGAGGAGGATATTGAAATGCTTGATGCTAATGAACAACCCGAGAATCAAGGGAATGCTATGCATGATCCTAGTTTCCCGGATGTACAATTTAGCTCACATGAGCAAGGGCAAAAATGGTGCGTACTTAAAAGCAAAGGTATGAGGGCTACTAAGTTCCTCAACGTTTCTTCTTTAAGGCATATGAAACTTCTTGAGCATGTTAAAGTGTTGTTTAGGGGTCTAAGTATGAGTGCTAGCATGAACTTTAGCTATGAGACTTTCCCCCAATTAACTCTTGAATTTTTGAGCTCATTTGAGTTGCATCGGTCTAGAAATAGAAACGCTATGCCCCAAGTTCGGTTTCGTTTGTTCAATGATGATTATAGTATGAACTTGGAGCACTTTGCTAGTTATTTTGGTCTTACCACTGCAAACACTGTTATCTCACCTCCGGAAAGCTTTGATGTTAGCCTGCTTTGGAGTGCTATTTCGACTTACCCTGTCTCTCGTTGGAACCACATCCCACACCAACATATACATCATCCCGCCATTAGAATCTGGCAAAGATTCATGGGATGGACCTTTTTGGGTCGTGCTGAACCTCAATTGGTGAGACGAGTAGAGTTAGAAATGTTAGGAGGATTTTTGAATGTAAATGGTGGGGTACCATGGTCTGTTAGTATACCGTATCATTTTGCTGTTCAGTTGACCAAAGCTGTTAATCCTAAGAACACAGCCATTGTCTATGGAGGTCTTATCACTCACTTAGCTATGCAAGTTTGTGGCTTTAACCAAGCCACCACCGACCTTCAGGCATTGACTACACCTCCCACCGAGATGGGAAATGGGTTAGATTATGCATACTTTGTTCAGCTCAACTGGTTTCGTGCTTCTCACCCCCATATGATTTGGAGGATTGCTAGCCGTGACTCGGTCAAGTTGACCGCCGAGGAAGAGCAAATTCCAATTCTTCGGCAGCGACCTCCACTTCAAGAGGGTGAGTCTATCTTACCTCGACCTACCTACTACCTTCCTGTTGGGGATATTACTCCCATTGACCCCCCTGTTCAGCTTAGATCCAGCCGCCCTGAGGTTGGATCATCCTCTCACTCGACCCATGCTGAGGGCGATGTAGCCGCCATGTTTGAAGCTTTAACATTGTCTGTCAATAGAATTCAGTCCGACCAACAGCTTGTTTTGCACCCCATATATGACCACTTTGCTAGGCAAGGTGTGATTAGACCCGAGGGCCCCCACCCGTCTTTTTATACTTGGCCCGAGGGGAGGTATGGTGCTGCTTATGGTGCAGGTGTGCCGCGAACCGGACCGGATTATTGTGGAACCGACTATGGCGTAGAGAGGTTTGGAGGGTATGAAGGTGATTTTCCTGATCACCAAGTGGAGGAGTATCAAACCTTTGGAGCCAGCAACCCAACCGGGATCTTTTCTTCTCGTGGTAGTTATCATTCTGCAGATGATACCCACTATGTAGATGCTTCTGGATCCGAACCCGAGCCACCTCCTTCTAAGAGGAGAGGCCGTGGCTGGTGGCCTTTGTGATTTGATGATGGGTTTTCCTTGTTTATACTAGCTTGGGGGAGGCTGGCCATTTTGTAAGAATTTTATTCTTTTTCTTTATTTTTCACATTTTTAGTTTTATTTTGCCTTTTCCCTTTAGAATTTCATATCATTTTTCTGTTCCATGTGCTATTGGTCGTTTCTCGGTTTGTTTCTGTTATAATCGCATGCACATTGAGGACAATGTGAAGTTTTAGCTTGGGGGAGGATTTGCATTTAGGAACTGCATTTAGGATTGCATTTAGATTTTTAGTTTTCTTTTTAGTTTATTTTGTTTTAGTTTTCTTATTTTATTTTTAGTTTTTTATAGGAAAAATTTCGAAAAAAAACAAAAAGAAAAGATCATTTCCATCTTACATTTCTCATTTTGTAGTTTTTATAAGCTGATGTTTCGTCTTATTATGAGAAATTGTGCATTCATGGGGATGTCTTGTACACAGTAGATAGGGAATTGCATTTGGACTTAATTAAGCTTGATCTTGACTTTGGCAAGCTACTCATATTGTAAGGTAGAGCCTCCAGTGGTCGGTACATCTGAACCCGATCCCAGCTAGGAGTGAGTAGTTTCTCCTTATAGTTTGTGTTACATCAAAACGCATAAGTATGGTTTTTATTCCGTTTTCTATAAGTATTACTGTCATGATCTACATTTTGAAGCCATTCAATCTCTTGTTCACCTTTCACAATAAACACCCTTCTTTCTAGCTACGTTATAAACTTGCCTACCCTTGTTGAGCTAGTAACCAACTATTTGTGTAGGGGTGTTCTGTGCTTTTGCGATGTTCTGATAATGCCACCATTTGGTGAGATCTTGTCTCGGGATTACTGATTTCCGGGTTTTGGTGAAAGAGAGGAAAAAATAAACAAGAGCTTTGAAAATTATGGAAAAAGAAAAATGAAAAATAAAATTGGAAGCTCATAAAAAAAAAAGAAGGAAGAAAAAAAAGAAAGAAAAAGAGGAAAAACGCTTCCATGAAATGAAAAGGAAGAAAATTATGGGAAGTTGTATCTTGATTCTAATGTTTAAATAAGCCAATATGCTGCTTTTGGCTTTGACTATTATCGATGGGAATTGGTATGATTTGGATTGAGTATCCACTACACATTTGGTTATTACTAGCTTGACTTTAAGCTCCACATGACCAAATTCATTTGTCCACTTTCTTACCCAAATTTCCCAAGCATCTTCTGTACTTTACTAGTGCTTCTTACATTATAATTTGATCATGATTAGTTTTACTTAATGATTTCGGATTGTCTACCATACTAGACTGCGGGCACATTCTTATAAGTTGTAGATAGGTGAGTGTCACTTCAAATTTGAACCAATATTTCCCATTTTACAAAAAAATTTGAGTGATGAGTGTACCGTAAGAGTCCATTGTCAAAAGATCATGCAAGAGCTGAAAAGGTCCGAAGAATATTTTCTATGCTGCACCGTTATGTAAATCTCAACCATGTTTCGCCTTTTTCTTTCGCCCTTGTTGCTGTGGGTTTATGATTCATCTACTTATTAGAGCTCACTTTTTGAGATTTGCATGATAGATTGATCATCGTTAGCTACCCTTGTCCTAGTTATGCTTGTTATATTTGCTTGAGGACAAGCAAGGGTTTAGCTTGGGGGAGTTTGATAAGTGATATTTTGTATTGATTTATCCCCCGTTTTAGCTCGATTTCTATACGATTTATGTACTTTGTTAAGTGATTAACGAGCTAATACTGCTATTCTAGTTGTTTTGCGTGTTTTGACTCATTTTATAGGAAATGAAGCGGTTTTGCTATATTTTCCTACTTTATGGAGCAAAGACACTAGGATACGAGTTTTCAAGGAATTGATGATAGCCAGTTCACAATTTGATTACAATTCCGCTACATCTTTCCTCGAATGGACTCAATTTAGATTTTTGGCTTTGAACTTTAAAAGGAAAACTCAACCCAAGTCAAGAGGAGATCAGCCCAAGCCCAATTCCGTCGTGCATTGACCAAAGACTAAGGCATAGGATTCCGTGCCTAAGATGAAAAGACGGAAAATCCGACTTACACAAAAACCCGATCGGATTGCCTGTTACCCGATCGGGTATTTCTGCAAGAAGACGTTACTTGGCTCTTCTTCAATCCGAGCTTAATTGGGTGGTTTAATACATTGACTAGGGTACGAATTTGCAAGAGGATCAGCAGTCATGCAGCCTTATAAAAGCCAATGATCATCCAAGCATCAAAACACACAATCACACAATCTTACAATAATCTAATAATCTATTATCATTTCTTTTAGCACACTTTCTTACAAGTTTTTATAGTTTTCTTAGTGTTTCTCTAGTGTTTATTTAGCTTTTGTTATTGGGTATTTGTTCTTACTTTCATTCTTATATACTCATCTTCTTTATCGGTAATTCTCTAATCTTATTTACTTATGCAATTTTAACCACCATGAATTATAACCTCATTAGTATCATTTTCATAATATTGTTCTTAATAGGAAATCAACCTAAAATCAATTTAGTTAAAACCAAAGTATTATTTAGCATGTCACCTTATAATATACCTAATCATATAATCCTTAAAAATATCATTAGAATCATTGTTAACATAATCACCATAATCACTTTAGTATTTGTATTTCATAGTTTAATTTCTTGCATCTTTTTCTTACTAATCTACTTAATCACATAATCACATAGATTAGATTAATTCTAATATTGTAAAATTATTATTGTGTAAATAAAATAAATAGAGTTTTAATATTTGAAATGATTTACGAGTTAAACGAATTATAAGAAGAGTAGTTACCAATTGAACCGTCTAAATTGTTTCTTCCTTTGGTCGTGTCAAATTCTATAACTTTGTTTAGTGGCCATAAGCAATTGTTTGTATTAGTCATTTCTATCTTTATGACGAGAGTTGGGATAGGAATTAGGACTATCAATAGGGGTTTAGTGACTTAACCATGCTGAAAGGACGTTAGGACCCACTAAAAGGTCGGTACGAATCCGGAAGGAATATACCGCTACAAGGCCTAGACAATCATAGTAATTCTAAATATTGGTATCTATGAAACTTTTTACTAGTTTTACATGTATTTCTCTTTCACTATATCAACTTGATTAGTTAGTTTACTTTATCGTTTTAAATAGTTTATTTTATTGTCATTTTATTTCTATTATTAGATAGTTCATTTTACCGCATTAGATAGTTTATTTTATTGTTATCTAGTTAGTTTGTTTTATCGTCTTTCCATTCCCGTTCCTAGATAGTTTATTTTATTGTCTTTTTATTTCCGTTCTTAGATAGCTTACTTTATTTTTATTGTCCTGTTTATTAGTTTAGTTAGTTAGACTTTCAATATTGTCATTTAAATACCGTCTTTAGTTAGAAATTAGTTGTCAATATTCAGATCAGAGGACTTCCCCGATCGGGTACGTGACAACCCGATCGGGTAAGTAGTCTGTTCTGGGTTTTTTACTTTGAAATTTACATATTTGTTCTTACATATCGTCATTTATATTCTTGTTATTTTATTTTATGTTAATAGTTCAGACAAACAACTCAAGTGACTCGATTTTAAATGAAAACCAATCCATAACAATTCATAAGTAACACGTACTCCCTGAGGATCGACACCCTACTTCCCTAATTACATTCCTTATGTTGTTAGCCTAGTTCGGGTAAATTATTTTTGTTTCGGGACCGCGACAGAACCGATCAGTAACTGACTGGGTTGGTCGTCCTATGACCCGTAGGTCGGTCAGAGGTTAGTTCGTCTCCCTCGGTACCTCCCCTATTTCGTGGAAAAATAAAAAGCAACAAACCGTCTCTCTTTCTTCCACTTAAGCTAAGTACCATTCTATGGCACACCTAGTCTGTGAATTGAAATGGCTTAATGGTTTTTTATCCAGTTTGGGTATCGTTTCTTCCGTCTCCATCACCATCTATTGTGACAACCAATCTGCTTTGCATCTTGCCCAAAACCCGGTGTTTCACGAACGTACAAAACACATCGAGATTGACTTTCACTTTGTTCAGGACGTTATCACAGACGGTCTCGTCGCCACAGTACATGTCTCGACTCATGAGCAACTTGCAGATATTTTTACAAAAGCTTTGGGAGTACGACCGTTTATTCATATTTTTCGCAAGCTGGGCACTCTCGACCTTCATACTCCAGCTTGAGGGGGGTATTGAACCAAACCAATGCATCATAGTGTTCATTTTTATTTCCCATAGTCCATTGTAATTTCCTATGGTTGACTTTCCAGTAGAACCTTGGGAAATGTAATAGTATTCCCAATGAAGGCTTTGGGACTTTCATCTTTTGGACTATAAATTGGCTACCAAGGAATGAGATAGACACAGCATTCTCCCTTCAATTATCTTAACAATGTTTATATAGTACAATGTTAATATTGAAATTCGTGCATTAAACGGCCACATTAGTTGTGGCTATTACTCTATTATATTAGTGATAATGGTTGTGATTTAAGGCTGAGATAATGGCCATTAAATCTGTTATAATGGCCATTATTCCCATCAATGTCCTCTTTTTGTAACTGCTTATTTGTGGTATTATAAATAAGACAATGTGTTAAACAATACGTACATAACAACAATATACAGTACACATCCTCAATTAGAAATGTACACTATCACTACGGTTAAGCTCTCCATCAAATTGGAGCTTTGGAATTTGGGGTGTGGCTATATCCGATGACTCTAGTAGCCACCGGGATAAGTCACGGTTTCGTGGACAGAAAGCGGCACGTCGATCATCGTACCTATTCCGCTATTAAGGTACGCATATTTTCCAACAGTTAAGATAATTGAAGGGAGAATGTTGTATGTTATTCATTCAAGTGCAAGGTTTATATAATACAATGTAGTCTTCCCAATTTCCCTTGGAAAGACAATGAAATGGGAACACAAAGACTTGGGAATACAAAGACATAGGAACTCAAAGACTTGTGAACTACAATGACATGGGAACTCAACATGATCAGAGGATACATTGTATCCTATTAGCCCCCTCAAACCCATGGGAATTTTTAAAATTTCCATGGGTTGGCACAAAAAAAAAATTGAAAATTGAAACTTCGATCTTCATCTTATTCGATCTACATAAAATCTTCTTCAACTTCGCAAGGCTGGTAAGGTAAACGAGTATAAGACTCGCTAGACATTTTTATTCGCACAAGAACATTGAGCTTTTCGGACTTATCGAATATTAAAACAAATTTGTATGAACACTAATCAGACCTAACAAATTTTGGTAAACGGAAAATTATCCGTTAATTTCATTTTCGTGAGAACGCTAAGTTTTTCGAACTCCAAGTTTGGTGCGTTACAACTTGCCAGTCATTTTTTTGTTGCGTATAGGACTTGACATACCATATTGGTGCGTATAGGGCTCGCAAGACAAATTCTTTTGTGTAAGTCGCCAGTTTTTTTTTTCAAGGCGTAGCTCGCCAGCCAATTTGGTACCACCTTGAACGAATTTGAATATCATTAATTAAAATTTCAAAAGAGAAAAAATCAGCTCTCTTCACTCTACGAGAGGTTGGATTGTTTTCAAACTTCTCGTCAGAAATCAATCCAAAGGACATATGTCTTCTCACCACAGAAAATAGGGGAATTTGAAATACTTCCTTAGGCCTTGGTCCATGCTTGATTGCTTTTTCAAGCAAGAACTTCCTCCTGTAAACTTCTTGTTTTCTTGTTTTTTTTTTTTTTTTTTAATATTTAAGATTTGAGTATTTGGAAAAAAGATTAATGTAATTTTTGTTTTTGATTGAAAATCCTACCGGTGGGTGTAAATTTTCGGTCACCCACCGGTAAGAATGCAGAAGCAGTTTTTTAGAAACCTCAGGAAAGAGTCTCTGATACCATGTTAAAATAATTGAAGGGAGACTGTTGTGTGTTATTCATTCAAGTGCAAGGTTTCTATAGTACAATGTAGTCTTCCCAATTTGCCTTTGGAACACAATGACTTGGGAACACAAAGACTTTGGGATACAAAGACATGAGAACTCAAAGACTTGAAAACTCAACATGACTACGAGATACATTAAATAGACCTATATTAAACAACTAAACTTGGACTTCAGGAGTATCGAAACTTAAATCAAAGACCATATTAATTAAAAATGTGGTAGTATCCATCTTAAACTAAAAACGGGTAAAATTGAATGAGTCAGACAAAATCATAGTCTAGGGACTAGTAAAAAATGGCTATGATATTATGTTAATTATCAAGGAATCGTCATAACCAAAGATTAAGCTGATGGTTAGAGGTCCATATATATAGTATGTTCTCCATATTCAAAACCCCTTCTCGGTCCAAGACGAAATATTCTTGAATCCATCAAGAGAGATTTATTTATTTAATAGAGTTTGAGTCCTATACCCGAACTCTATCTAATAAGATAAAAGTCTATCCCATCCCTTCAGAATCAACATCTACGAGCTTTTTTTTTTTTCTGTCAAAAAGAAACCTCAAACAAATTGACGAACAAAGTGGCGTGTCGTTTTAAAGAAACGCACTACGAGGAGTGTGTTGCTCCTTTTATCAGTGAGGTTAAACTAGTTGTTGTTGCGTCTCTTCTTTTCCTCCCTAGTTTTTATGACCGAGCCCGCTTAAATAGCAGGCCAAGTGGGACGAGCCAAGTGGGCCGGCCCGCAGTGGATCAGCTCTACCTTCGAATTGAACTGGATGGAGTACCAAACTAGACCATTGTCATCCGCAAAAAATAATATTAAAACTTTAAACCAACACGCATTTCATATTCATTCTTATCGGAAACAAGAGGAGAAGAACTATCATAAATCAACAACACGTTTATCTATATATTTATTCGATTTTTATACCACCTTCAACCACCCTTGACCATCACTCTGACCACCTTTGCAAAACATCACACTTCCACAACTCCAAAACATCCAAGAAAACAAAAACCAATTCACATTTTTACCTTCAATCGTAGTCTTAAAACAGCTTGCACAACACGTTTCATAAAATTGAAAATCGTCTTGACGACAAACATTCAAAATCGATATCCACTCCTAGTACGGCGTGCCACCTCATATATGTAGGGTGAGGGTGCTAATAAATTTGACTTCTTATCTTTGTTTATTTATTTAATATTTTTGTTCATCGTCGTTTAACAACAGACTTTTTATTTTTATATGCTAACATTTAATTATTCTACGCTAACATTTAATTATTGTACGGAGTCGTGGATCTTAGAGCTTGCAAAAGCTGACTCGACTCGAGAAAGTTGACCCGACCTGCCGGAAACTCGGCCCGATAGGACCCGAGAATTGGGTGAACCTGAAACCGACCTGACTCAACCCGAATTTGACCCGATGACCGATAGCATCCTTATTTTTTCCAACCCGAATTTGACCCGACTCGTGATCTAATATTAACTCAACCCGATGGATGACCCGATAATGATCTAGCTCAATTATGGTGTAAATAGGACTAAACTGACATTTAATATATTTATTGTCACTTAAAACTAGGGCTGAGCAAAAATATACGATACGGTTTTAATATACGGATACGATACGGTATACGGTTTTAATTACACGGATTTTCGGGTACACGATACGAATTTCCGGGTATACGTTATGGTTTTAAAAAAAACTGTACCGGGTCCGGGTCGGAGAAAATAAAAACTGGGTATACAGTTTTGACCCGGTTTAATAAAAAATAACCAAAAAAAAAGTTGAATGTAAAACTTTGTTTTCTATTTTGACTATATGGGTGAAATTTTGAGCACCAGTCATTTTATGTGAAACTTGTAATATACGCAACTCACTTTATCAGTGACAAATTTCTATGTGAAATTTTGCAAATTTGTATTTTGTTATTTTACCTACTGACTTTACAAGTAATTTTGTTTTATAATAATGATCTAGTGGATTATATAAACATCTTATTTATTGGTCGTTACTAATATTGTGGACTCGATTTCCAGGTTTGAGCATTATCAATTAAACGGGATCCGGGTATACGGTTTTCGGGTACCCGGTTAAACCGGGTCGGATCCGGGTTCTAATTTTTGGCCTTCCAAAAACTGGGTACCCGATACAGTTATTAAAACCGTATCGGGTACCCAGTTTTGCTCACTCCTACTTAAAACTACAATTAATACACGTAAACATTGTTTATATAAAATTACCCATCAAAATTTATATACAAGAGATAAAATATATGCTAACAACCTGGCCCGGTACTAATCCACTATTAGATTGCTAGTTTGGCCATAAACTCGAAAATTCCATAATCATTTGTCCACTTTAACAAATTAGTGGGAGAATGGCTTGGTTTCTCTTTATTTGGTTAGGGTTTTAAATCAGGATTTTTTTGGTATGTACCACACACATAATAATAAGTATAAGAATCGGGAAAATAATAAAGATATGATAATTTACGAGGTTCACCAAATTGGCTATGTCCTCACTATAACACCCGTGACTTTAGCGATTTGATTTTATTAATATTATTTTTTTAGTTAACTTTAATTTTAGACTTAAATAGTATTTTAGATTATTAGTTGGGTAGAAACCGTGTCGTTTCCGTCCATTATGAGTTCATAATCGAACTCTACGCGAAAATCTAAATGGGTCACCCAACATGAGATTTAGGTCTTCTATTATTCACCTTCTCAAAACAAACTCACCATAAATTCCACCACCCTCCTCACATTTCAGCATCATTTTCTTCTTCCTCAACACGAAAAACACTATTATACCTCTATAACTTCATAAACATAAGACGGATGACATTTCTTCGTTTCTCAACGAAACTTCACGATTTTTACATCATTATTCTCTTCTCATTCTCCTCTTCCTTTTCATACCATAAAACATCATCTTCCTTCAACTTTTTATAAAACCCATCTTTTAGATCTAATCTTAAAACGGACACAATTTCTTCGTTTCTTAACGGAATTTAATTCCGTTATGTGTTTCGTAATCCTTTCACCGTCCTCCTTCTCTCTTGATAGGAAAAAATTGAAACTTTTAACTTTCTTTTAAGACCAATTTTCAGAATTTTTGGTTTGGGTTCTTATCATGTTATTTGTCGGTAAAAGATGGATTTAGAAGATTTGGGTAAAGGAAATAAGTTGGTATCGATAGATTGCTTGAGGATAGCTTATTTGGAGCGCTAAATCAAGTAACGTAGACGGGTTACTCGATCTCACTTTATTTGAGTAGTTGTTTGTCTCAAACTAATAGTTTGATATGAGAAAGATGATTACTTGATGTTGGTTTTGTCTTAAAAGCATGATTTTTGTATGTTTGATGAATTGTGTGTCTTAATGTTGATGGGTAACTCATTTTTGGATTGTGTTGGATACTCTATTGATTTGGGGTTAAATTACATTTTCTTAATCATCAGCATATATTTTAATTTTATCCTTGAAACTTGCATTATGTGTCCTATAATGTATATGTATGCACTGAGGATGGTTTAGTTGATTTAGTATCAATTGTTGCCTATTTAGAGAAGTGCATTTTGAAAAGAAAACATTTCAACTATCTTATTATTTTAGTATATAAAGATTCATTTACCATTAATATGCTTATGATTTGAATTTATTAAATGTTCAAATCAATAATTAGGCCTACTTTGTATTCCAAAATATGTATAAGATCTTGCATTTTGAAATTAAATAACATATTTTTCTATAAAATCCTATAAAGATTATTTCTATTTTTAATATCCATGAATTTCCAACACAAATACTGTTAGGCTGAAAGTTAGGCCCAATTAAGTTTTAAAACAAGGATAATAAAAGTGAGGCTCATTTATAGAAAGTTTTATTTAGGCGAGAAATATTTGGAGAACTCTTAATCTTTTAGTATAAAGGGATTCTCCATTAAATGAAGTAGTTTTATTTTATTGCGATTCTGAACACTTTTTTTAAACAATTCAATAGGATAGAAGGTGATGGTTAGGGTTCATGGATGATAGTATGAGCGTCGGCGACCAATCAGTCGACCGACTGGTGCAGGGGGAGGGGGAGGCGATTTGGCCGGAGCAGGGGGGGAGGGAGGGCGAACGGCCGGAGCTGTTGCTGCTGGTGGTAGGCTAGTGGTGGCGGTGGTTGCCTGATGATGTAGGTGGTTGTGGTTTGGAAAACGAAGGGGGGAGGGGGGAGGTCACTTTTTTTAAAAAATATTTGGGTTGTTTTGTTTTTTTAAAATATTTATTTATATGTTTTTTTTCAAAAAAATATTGACTATAGTAATTTATTTCCATTGGTGGGTCTTCTGGCGTGGGGGTAGGCTGTCAGTGGGTCGGTCGTCGATGGGTTAGTCGCCGGTGGGGTGAGGGAAGGGAGGAAAAAATTAATTGGGAGAGTGAATGAAAAAATGACAAGGGTAATATTGTTAAAGTCGTATGTGAAAGAGTAAAATCCGTAAAGATTAGTTAAAAATAAAATAATCATAGCTTTCATACTTAAACTAAGATAGCTAATAATCACTCTTAATCAAATGTCTAATTTACCCTTACTCAAATAAAAAAATTAATAAATTAATAATTTCACATGTCATCTTATGGTTAGTTGTGTATGAAAAAAGCTATGTATTCACATTGTGTAAGTGTAGTATTTTCGAGTCCTCTCCCACCTGTTTGTGTACACGGTTAAAATCAATCGAGTACCAAAGTAAAAATCAGCCGCTATTTACATACGAAAGTCTTCTGCGGAGATACGGCAGAGTAGAATTTAGGAAGAAATAATGTAGATCACACAAATAGACAAATTCAGGCCTTAATTACAAATCATACTCCTGATAAACTTAAAAAAACCTATATTTAAACACAACTAAAAAGGAAGAATAACTAAACAGGTTATATTAGGATGTTAAATCATTGAACTTGGATTTTAGGAGTATTGAAATTTAAATATCAAATCAAAGATCATATTAATTAAAAATGTGGTTATATCTGTCTAAAAATAAAAACGGGTAAAATTAAGTAAATGAGACAAAAACATAGTCTAGGGACTAGTAAAAGCTGGCTATGATATCTTGTTAATATCAAGGAACCATCTTGACCAAAGATTAAGATGTTGGTTAAAAATCCATATATACAGTATGTTCTACTTTTGTTTAGCACCATTTAAATAAGGGGTTGTTTGGTTGCATGTAGGAAATGCACTTCCATAGGAATTTTCACTTCACATGATTTTACATTTCATGTGAATTAGAAAAACTTGTTTGGTTGCATGTAGGAACTCTAATTCCATAGGAATTCCCACTTACCTAGGGGGGCCTAGGTAAGCAACTTCCTCCATTTTGGAGGAATTGGAATTCATGGGAAGTCTCAATTCATGTGAATTGTGTCAACCAAACAACTCACCATTTTTACAATTCACATGAATTAGAGTTCCTATGTTATTTAAGGGGCAACCAAACAACCCCTAAGTATATGTGTAGACATGTCGGTTTGCATCTCTCACAACCCACCCGATGATGGTCGGTCGATATTTTATCTTATGTTGCGATTTTTTGACGGTTTGTAATCGGTTAATCAAAGGTTACTCGAACATCTTGCTCAACCCATGAGTCGTCATATACGTGGCAATACAGTTGTTTTGACAGCAATTAGAGTCGATGCAGAATCCGAGTTAAAACCATCTCCATTTTCAAGCTACCATCTCGGTCTGAGACGGAATATTCTAGAATCCATCAAGATGTTTATTTACTTAATAAAGTTTGAAACGTATACCCGAACTCTATCTAATAAAATAGAAGTTTATCCCTTCCCTTCGGAATTAGCATCGACACGCTTTTTTTTCTATCAAAAGGAGACCTCAAACAAATTGACGCACCAAGTGGTGCGTCCTTTTATAGAGATGCACGGTTTGGAGTGCGATGCTCCTCTTATAAGTGGGGTAAAAGTAGTTGTTCTTGCGTCTCTTCATTTCTTCCCTATTTTTCTATGAATGTGTCAAAAATTGAAAAGAAAACTAAGTCGGGCAATTGATTTCTTAGGTTTTGAGTCATATATTGTTTTGGCCCGGTTTCTCTTTATTTGGTTAAGGTTGTAAATAGGTGGAACGAGTTTTGCACTATTAAATCGCTAGTTTGGCCATGAGCTCCAAAATTCCAGAATCATTTTTCCACTTTATTATCTCCCTTAACCAAAGCTTATTGTTTGATTTTATCTCGATTATGCGACGATTATTTTGTCATAGATAGTTATGGAGGTCAGTTACACACTAGACCGTGGGCGTATTTTCATTAGTTGTAGTAGGTGAGTGCTTTTTTCATGCTTATTTTACAAAAGATCCCTACTTCCCTCACGAGCAATAAGTGAAACGCGAGAGTTCGACATGCTAAGGTCTTGCAAAGTCGACGGTTCAACATTATTGTTTTGAACGTGCCTAATTTTTGTACTTGCTTATTTTTGTTGCCGCGTTTTGCAATTTGTTTCCTTAGCATTATTTGTGACATTATTGTATAATTTGCTTGGGCAAATATTTGGTGCAGTTAGCTTTGAGTTGTCATCCGCTACGTTTGTCCTTTGTCGTACATTGAATTGATTTCTTGAAGATAAGCAAGGGTTTGGTTTGGGGAGGTTTGATGCGTGTCTTTTATACTCGGTTATTCTCTTATATGACATGCATTTTTATGCATTATTTTGATCATTCCACTATTATTCTCCCCCGTATTTGCTAATAGAATATAACTATAATATATGGGCCAGAGTCACCGAAGCTCACGGGTTCAAACCCTGGCAACCCCCAATATCTCACTAACTAACCAGATCGAAAACCCAGCACATGGTATGAGGGGCATGTGCACTAATCACTCTTCAAGCCCAGTGGACATTTGAGTGAGGGGGCATAATAGAATATAACTATAGTATATGAGCCTCAATAAACACCTTAAGATTTTGATTCTTAATGAAGGAAGCAGAACTCGTAACTGTGGTCTTGGTACAAATGGAGTTGCTGGAAAAATATGATTGAAGTACTCTTTTTATATAATAAAAGATTATTTTAGTGGTTGGAATATTTTGACCTATATTTAATAATGACTTGACCTCAATCTGTACTATAAACTTGATATATATTCTTCCCTAACTCGTATTTACCCACCACACTTTGACCTCTATTTATAGAACATAAACTCAATACATAGACATGTTTACCACGTCTAGTTATTCATGATTCTTACTTACACTAGACCTGACAAAACCAACCCGACCCGATTGTCCCGACTTGAAAAGGTTGACGCTAGACCCGAAATTGACCCGAATTGTAGCCCTCCAACGTCACCCGAAATGCGGATTGACCTGACCAAAACCAAATATGACTCGAACTGTATTGACCTGAAACTGACTCGACGACCTAAAATAACCCGATCCGAAAATGACACGAAAAATATAACTCTAAATGAACAAAACACACTTGAAATAACTAAACGTATTTTTTTTCATAATCTTTCACCCGATAATGACCCGAACCCCAACCCCAACCCGTTGAATAGAAACTGACCCGATCAACTTACCCGAAAAACAACCGAAATAACACGACCCGAACCGAACTAACCTGATAAATTAATAGACCCAAATTGGCCCGACTCAAACCCAATCTGATTTAACACGTGTGTCAGGTCTACTTACACCTAATTTTTGCTAAAACTAATCAAAAAATAAAAAATTAAAGTCAAACAAACAAACTGTTATAGAATAAGAAAAGAGATAATTAGAGGGAGGGAATTGAGGAGAAGATTCAATCGAGTTAGTTTTATTCATCTTTATATGGGTATATATAGAGTACATATTATGTGAGAAACCTAATTACATAAAGTACATAATGGACCATAAAGCTCAATGGACATCCACATAATACGTTTCATAACACTCCCCCTTGGATGTACATTACTGAAGAACATGCCTCGTAAAAACTTTACTAGAAAAACCCTATGGGAAAAACACTAGTAAAGAAAAACAGAGTAGATTGTCCCTCTACACGCAAACTAATAAGCTGCCTCATTAAAACCTTTCTATGGAAAACCCGGTGGGACAAAACCATAGATAAGGAAAAAGAGTAAAACGCGTGCCTACTCCCCCTAATGGATACATCACTTGTAAAATTTCATTGCTACTCGTAATGTAGCAAAGTTTCTCGATCTTGGAAATAGCTATCATCGTACTTGATTGACTTTATAGATATCTTCAGTTAATATGAATGGTTGATTGCTTCAAAAACCTTTATATGAAGACTGTAATTCGTAATGATTTTTGCATCTTCACTTCTAGTAAACTTGTCACTTTTGCGTTGAAAGTACTGCACCTTTTCTTTGAATGATCATATCATAAACAATGTGCATGCATATGATATGTGACTAAGTTCTAAACTATATGATGTGAAATAATGAAATGATGTAGTAGTAAAATAATATGAAAATGCTTAACTTAATCTCTATATGCATATGAAGACTCAATAATGGAAATTGTACAATGTGTTTCTTAATCTCCATTAATTGGATGAATTTCAGGTTAATGAGCTCTTTATAAATATGTCGACGGTCGAGTGGACTTATGAAGTCCTTATTCAATTGTTCATTGAACATTGCGCGCGAACGTATATCTCTTTCATATGGATATACTTTCATGATCATACTAGAAGTGTCTAGAATCAACATTCTTCCTACATCACACAGTATGTGTAATTCAATATGATAAAACTTCTCTTGTTTTACCAACTTCTCACGTACTTCCTCCCCCTAAGGTGGTAAAAAATTATATTCAAGATAGATTTCAATCATTTAAAAACCACCCTTAGAATGTGATTTCCCATATCACATATAAATGAGATTTAATTAGTGGGCATAATTGTAAGATTTTATAGGATATCTGAGGAGTAGCGTATGATGTAATATTAATGTGCTAAATCAAAATGTCCAATTTAAGAAGATCAATTTGTTCACATAATAATAATAATAATCAAATTGTGAATTGCAATAGCACAAATTACTCATATTTGAGTATGTGGTCTTCAAGCCACTGAAAAAAAAAACAATATCAATTTGCACAATTGAATTTATATTGTTTTTGTCCAACCTCGAGTAATGTGCAATTTTATTGTTTAGATCTTCATATGTCAATCATACCTAACTTTAGTATAGGTATTACGTGTAATAAAATGTATATGCAATACTTGATAAAGTCTGAGCACATTACTGTTTGTGTGTAAAATTAAAGCGTTATATGGAAATCGGTATAGAAAGAATCCGTACGACCTCAATTTTTCATCAAAACTATTTTGCTTATACTTTTAAGCACTTGTTGATCATATATGTTTTAACATCTCATGTCAACTTTTGATAGTAATTCACAATGCATTACAATGCTCCATATTTGGAGTTGGATATGCCTTAATATGTGCCATTGTGCACTTACCAAACAAACTTGAAGTTGAATGCTAACTTATAATTAGCTATTATATCATATGTGCTTAAAATAATATATTTTCATCTGAGTAAAAAATGATGTGGTATAACACACATTTAGTATCTCATTTAAATAGAAACAAATGATTAATATCACTTGGGAAAAATTTTAGACGTCAGAGAGTGGAGAATCTGACTTTTCACTAGAGGTAATAAAAATAAATAATATGGGTAAGATTACTCCATTCAAAATGATAGAAGAATGACTCACATGATCTTAATACGAGACGAACTTAGATTAATTTGATAGAGATTGTCCCACATTAAAAAGATAGTCTTAAATTACAATGACATGAGACTATGTCGAACAATATCTCACGTTAATTAGATATGAGACCGTCTCACGTTAATTAGATATGAAATCGTCTCATGTAAATTAGATATGACTACATGAGATCGTCTTACGTTAGAAAGATATGAGATCGTCTCACGTTAGAAAGATATGAGATCGTCTCATGTTAAAATAATATGAGATATCATCTCACATTAATATGATAGAAGATCATCTTAAATTATGATGAAAAAAGACCATCTCACTTTAAATATATAAGAGATTGCATCATATTATAATGACAGAGAACCGTCTTGCATGACCTTAATACTTTAATAGTAGACCGTCGCACCTTAAATTGATATACATCGTTTTAAATTATAATGACAAGAGACTATCTTGTATTAAATAGATAGGAGATATCTCATGTAAAATAGATACGAGATCATCTTGAATTGAATAGAGAGAAGGTCGTCTCAAGGTGGTAGACCATTCTTTACAATAAATAGATAGGAAATCAGATCGGATTATAACAACATGAAACTGTGTTACATTAAATTTGAATGAAAACCGTCTCACATTGAACTAATAGAGCCCAATCTTACACTTTGCACATGTAATATAATGAAGTGCAAAACGTACCCAAATCTTGAATGGTCTCAACATCGTCATTTTTTAGGAAATTAATTAAATTGAATAGTCAAATATATTTACTAGTGTAAACAAGGAGAATTCTAAT
Source organism: Heliosperma pusillum (assembly GCA_022085475.1). Taxonomy (NCBI): domain Eukaryota; kingdom Viridiplantae; phylum Streptophyta; class Magnoliopsida; order Caryophyllales; family Caryophyllaceae; genus Heliosperma; species Heliosperma pusillum. Next base: position 19,740 of record JAIUZE010011904.1, on the reverse strand, counting down.
ATTTATCAAAGGGAAAGAAACTTGCCTCAATAATAAATGATTGAGAGAATTCTTACTATGCTTAGTGGAGAATATTGTGGAGCCAAAGACTCCTTTGGATATGGCCTTTCGTGAACTATGGCAATTGAAATAAATTTTTTTTTTTAAATTTTTTTTATAGAGATACAAGCACCATCAAAAAAAATCCACAAATAAATATAGTGGTCTCCTTATAATCCATAAGGTTGATGATATTCGTTATGTAAAGAACATGAACGTCAACAAGAAACTTTGTCACAATATGATTAATATATGCAATAAAGATTCATGTGAAACAAGAACACATAAACAGAATAACGACATAAATGATTATTAGTTTTGGCTCAATTGGTAGAGTTCGTGCTGATAACGTGTTATAGAATAAGAAAAGAGATAATTAGAGGGAGAGAATTGAGGAGAAGATTCAATCGAGTTAGTTTTATTCATCTTTATATGGGTATATATAGAGTACATATTATGTGAGAAACCTAATTACATAAAGTACATAATGGACTATAAAGCCCAATGGACATCCACATAATACGTTTCATAACACAAACAAGTTTATTCTCAATTGCCTTTTTCTTTAAAAAAATTATTTTGAATGAGACTAACTAACTTAATTAGTTTCTTTTAATTAATGAGGAGAAAATTCGTTTGACCACTTAAATGATCAAATTTTTGGTTTATTTGTCAAACCCTCTTTTTTTTTTCCAATTTGCTCATAACCCCTTACTTTTACTTTACCAATATTTCAATTGGGCTTATTATTTCTTGAACTTAATTTTTTAAAATGAGTTTTTAAAAACTAGAAACACTAAATTGGTGCTTCTATTTTTATGTGCAAAAAGAGACTTTTTAAAATTTGAGAAACATTTTTTAGCTTTTAAATTATTGTGGTATTTGGCCAAAGAGTACTTTTGAGTACAATAATACTTTGAAAAATTAGGCCAAACACACACTTATACTCTCTTCTTTCAAATCCATTATTTACCTATCTCTTTTGGACATTATTTACAGTTAAGTATTTAATACTCTCGACAATTTATAAGTGAAAATATATTCATTTGTGATGTTGTTTGATTCGTCTTTATAAATATATTATTACTAACCTTCTATAGTTTTTATAAATATATATGGAAGGATATAAAAAACACAAAATACGCATTGGCAAAGCGAAAAAAAAGACAGAGAGGAAGAGTGTATTGGAATTAGAGTTGTTCAAGGGCCGTCCCGCCCATTAGACCCGGCCCGTCCGACCCACTTCTTTAGCGGGCTTGGACAAGTAATTTTTACCCGAAAAATTAAGAGGGTGGGCTAAGCTCGGTCCGCCAAGCTAAATGGGCGGGAAATGGACAACAAGAAAAACCCGCGGGTCGGCTCGTTAAGCCCGTTTACTATTTAAATCCTTTACTTTTTATCCTTAAAAATGTTATTTTTGATGAAAATTGCATCAACTTTATAGGGATATGGAATATGAGAGTAGTAATTTGGAAAACATAATGCGTAAACTATAAAAGTTAAAATATAGCGGAAATGTTTATATATTTTAATTAATAAGTTAAACGTTTAAATTAAATAAATGTTCAAACAATAATATTGTAAATCAAGATAATATTTTGATAAATTATAAATAATTATGTTAATTATTATTCTTAAATTAATACTAGTACAAAATTGGTTTAATATATATTTGTAATTTTTTCAAGGAAAGAAAATGGAAGCCCGCTAGCCCGCGGGTTACCCGGCCCGCAAGTAAAGGGCGGGTACGGTCACGCAATTAGGCCCGTTTAAGCGGGCGGGCCTTTGTGTACTTGGCCCATTGGGTAAAATTATTCTTCTTGGTCCGACCCATGTCCGGCTCGAACACGGAAATGGCCACCTCTAATTGGAATGGAGGGACTATGATGTTTTTGTTCTGCGGAAGCGTGAATACAAGTATATTGTCCGTTTTGGGCAAAGCTTTCACGGATTTACTCTTAGGCTCATTTTCAAAAGGTCACATACTATTATATTTGTAGACACTTATAAAGATTTTATTTCACCTTTATTCTATCGATGTGGGATATGAGTTTACACCCTAACAATTTTAACTTTATTCATTGAGGACTTTTTTCCGATTAAAAAAATAGTAAATCGTTGGAACAAAGAGTGTAATTAGCATATCCTAGAAGTACTCGTTATAATTCCTCATGATAAGATTGTGTTCGTTTCTTTTTCTCCCTACAAATGAAGGTGACCATCAGCTTTGGGGAATATTAGAATCCATAAGCAGTATACAATCTGTGTAAATTAAATAAAAATTGCCTATAATTTAGCAAAAAGGGCAATCAGTATGTAATGAACCTTCTTTGTTCCGTCGCCCAAAAACAAATGAAGGTGCCGAATTTAAATTACTAAAGTACTTCAACAAGCTTACTAAACTGATTAAATCCGTGATACAAGCCTTAAAGTAATCGTCTTAAGTTTAAGACCAGTCGAAATAGCACCATAAATCTTCTTCTTCAAATAATCTCTAATATGGCCTTTACTAAGCCTCTCAAAGCAGCGTTTATCATCTGCTAGAGCGTACTCGGTATAAATTACAACCTGCTCTTTTACAGCTCGTAAAATCGTCTCATTTACCAGCTTATTCTTCATATTACTCGAAGCTATATTAATATTATCAATACCCTGAATAATATCCGAAACACAAGCACTAATCATAGCAGCCTCGGTCTTGTTAGCCTTAATACCGTCTTCCTTAGACAATTTCACCAACATTTTGAGGACATTTTCAGCCGTGTTAATCATCGTGTTTAGAGCTGCCTCGCAAAGATATTGTCGATTGATTCGGATCTTACAAGCGTAAGGCGCAAGAAGTGTGTAGCAAAGGTTGGAAAAATAAGTAGAGTTGCATTCTCTTTTTATGAAGGTTCTTGTAGGGTTGCAATTTAATGAGGTAGAAATTTGTGAAGTAGGTAAAATAATGCATACTAATGTTAAGAATGTAAGGAAGAAATGTGAATTTGAGAGTTTATTTTGCATATTTGTTGCTTTTTTTCAGGAAACTTTTAATAATGGAGTGTAGTATAGTATGAGTAAGGCAGTGGATACTGTTTTTTGTAGAGGCAGAGTGAACTTGAAGTTTACGGAACTAGTTTTTCTATGTATTGAGATTGAGAAGACTTGTCCCATGATTTTATAAACCCTATGAAAATACTTAATTGATATACAAAAGTTGACCTTTTCGTAGATAGCTCGTCGAATCTAAAAAATTGACGGTGAACTCTTAAGACCGGATTTGCCAAGTTTGAAGAAGGTCAAGGAGAGCATCAGTTTACTTGAATGCCCATTTGGCTTGAAGAGTGGTTAACGTACAGGTCCTGTAACACGTGCTGAAATTCCACTTTATAGAATATTGGAGACTATCAGAACTTGAATCTGTGACATTTGGTCACACTGGCCTAGTGGCCTTGATACCATGTTAAGGCTCAATCAATGATCTTATATACACTAACGCTCTCCATTTACCCGTCCCTCCATTTCGCTAATATAATCGCATGAAATGAAAAATACTCCCTTCGTCGCGGTCATTTGTTTAGCATTTCCATTTTAGAGTGTCTCATTTATTTGTTTACCTTCTATATTAAGAAGGTAACTTATAAGTAATTTGATCATTGAATGGAACTATTGTCTACATGTCATCCATCAAAAAAGGTCCCCTACCATTTTGTTAGTAATTCTGACAAAATGAACAAATGACAGGGACAAAGGGAGTAATGGAGTAAGTAGCTAGGTAAGTACAAGGTCCAGCACAAAGTCGAGAAAATAGAAGAAAAATACAAAAGTTAGAAAAAAAAATGCGAGAATCACAACGATAAGATAATGAAATGAATGAAAATCCCAGGTAGATCACGAACAACGAATTTATTTGGCGTATAGTGTTACACCGGAATTTATTCAGAAGACGAACAACGTAGTAAGAGCAGTGAAATGCATGTTACACCGGAATATAAGCATCATCCCTGTCTAGCGGCTGCACACCACCAACCGAAGCGTCTAGTGTTAGCGTATAAACAATCTTTATTTGGCGCTAATCGAATTCAAAACACATTATGTAGATGAAATTAAATGATACGGAGTACTTCGTATTACTAGCGTGCATGGAAAGTGGCGAAAATTCTTCAGTATAACTAAATGGTTTTCCTTTGATACTGTTTTGTAATGCTATGCCAGTTTATAGAGGCCTTAGCTTGTTAATGGCCAAATACATGTCCCCAAGGTTTCAAATAAATCCAAGAAAATTAACGATCAAAGTAATTAGAACTCTTATACTGCTTCATAGATGGGTCTATCGTCTACTGCATTATTGATACTCGCCGTCGCCTACAGTCTCTTGCATAAATGATTACATTCAAATAATGCAGAGAGAGTAGATGGGAAAGGTGGAGGACTTGAACATGAGAATATCGGATTTGACGAGCGGGTTGAACGCAGGCAGTTGTGCATTTGTGGCCGGTTTGATTGGTCGCAGCCAGACTGTAGGATTGCTAATTAGCCCAACCGGCACCAGTTGTGAAAATATTGTTATAAAATCGAAATTCACCGGTTTCGAGCTTCTGACCAGTTGGTTGAAAAACAGGTCCAAGTGATTGCAAAACAGAATCAAATTTAAATTTTGTAGACATCGGGTTTATTAGAGTCGGGCTATTTAAAAAAAGGCAGAGTAACACTAAATAGTACTTGTACCGGAAGCTAATGATAATGAAAACAAAACGAAGCATCACATTTATTTAGAGACGATTTAGTAACGACAGAGTTAAACTTAAAAATTTAAGAGAACGTGAAACAGACGGGGTGATCTGCTTCTTAGTGTTTAGTCTAACACGGGCTTCATCAAGGCCATCTAAGCACGTAACCTCATCAGTAATAGCAGCACTCACCCAAGTAATTACGTTAGATCGAACATACATTGAATTAAACCCGCTTTTGTACGTCTTAATCTCATCCAAACTCTGCTTAATCTCGTCAATACTATAACTAATCTCCTCAATACAATCCTTGATCGCACCTTTCTCGGCTGTATTAAGCTTCTGTCCATCTTTCTTGAGGATCTTCACTGTAGTTCTTGACGCGTCCTTAGTTGCATTCAAGGTCACGCTTAGAGCAGCCATACAAAGCTTTTTACGATCAGTCTTGATCTTAGAGGCGTAAGGTAAAAGCGTTGCGTAACAAAGTTGAGGATAGCCTGTTGAGCCGCATTCTTTTTTTATGAAAGTAATGTACTTAGGATTGATGCGGTTTGTGGACGAAGCTACGGAAGTGCTTGAAATAATGCAGGCTATGGCTATGAATGTGAAGAAAAGACGATCGAATGCAAGGTAATGGCGGTCCATTATGTTAAAGGGGTGATTAAGAAGATGTATAAGTTTTTTAGGGATTATATAGAATAAGATTTGGAGCCTATATATGAGGAGATTATAAGGTTGACTAAATTAAGTAAGAGTGTATTTTAAGTTCACAAATTCTTATTTCAGACCCAGGTATCCGTCTTAAGTTTAAGACGGATACCATATTCTCTCACAAAATACCTATCAAGGGTGAGTGGAGAGCACATGGGGGGAGCCCACCTTGTCCACTCTACCCATTTCCTCTCACAAAATACCCGTTGTAAGATCCGACCCGTCTTAAGCAAGACCTACTGTTTTAAGTTTAATTAGCCTCCTTTAGACTTGCTTAAGTTTCGGGAGCTACCTCATTGAGTTAACGTACTCTCTTTAGTAGTCTTTAGAAGATTATACTTCCCAACTCGATTTCCTATGCGTTTGAGTCCCTCATTAGTTTACACTGAAATATTTCGTCTCATTCATTTGTTTGTCTTTCATATTCTTTTTTAGGCGTATTTTAATCAAAGATAAACAAATGAGTGGGACGGAGAGAGTACTTCGTATAATAAGTGTGAATCTTATTGAATAACGGTTCAAAAAAAATGTGAACCTTACCGTCTTAAAGACCGAATACATGCTTAGATAATAGATATCCCACATAAGATGGAGGCAGCACATGCAACAAGTACGTAGGCTCCCCACAATGTCATTAACGCATAGGAGGTCTCACAGCGGTAGATGTCGGCCATCGTGATAGAGATTCCGAACAAACCCATCCATGTAAGGCTAACTAAGCACAACTTCTTGTTTCAGACGGTCTTAAGTTAAAACGTACTCACAATCGATTTAAATAATGTTAAAATGAAAAGGGAATTGTGAGACGTCTTAACTTAAGACCGTCTTAACTAAAATCATCTCCCCTAATAACTTGTAACAAATAACCCGAACAAAAGTTTTTGCAAAAAGTTGTGCATTTAAGGATATATACTGTACAAAAAGATCATATAAACACCACTGTATCATTTATGCAAGGGTGGCAAGGGGCCAAGCCGTCAATCATGCCATGTCTATGTCTAATACGCAAAACAATGGTCTGACTCAAACCTAGCCGATTGGAACACTGTGACATGTCGTGTTTGGATCGTGCTGGATCAAGCTAGCCCGACGCCCCACGGCTCAACTGCCACCCTTACATTGTTACATGTATGCATGCATAAATCCTTTTTCATGTTTATGTTCTTTCGGGCCATAAACTATGTTATTGGACGGTCCTATTGGAGGGTTGTTGATTTCCGTATATACTTTGTGGTTAATAAGTTGACCGTATGCATAAAGCGGCCTTGCACAACATTAATCATATGGGATATGGCCCAGTAAATGGGGCCATAAAGGTCAAGCGGAGCCTCGTTTCACATGTGTAAAGCCCCTGATTCATAAATTTGAGCCAACAACATAAGTGTACCATTCACAGGAATCCAATTACTCGGCGTTAAATGTTCAAACTACCCGACGGAACATATTTTGTCGTACAGTACAAGCACATTGAGGCTAACTCAAGTCATCTATAAATTGCTAGCATCTTCTTTATAATACAGTCAGCTAAAACCTTACAAGTAACAAATTATAATGGCATTCTCATCTTCAAGATATTTCCTTTGTTTCCTTCAAATGCTCTTTTTAACTCCACATATGAACCTGACCGGAGCAACTAGACCGAACAGCACCCCTACCAACTCCGAGTTCATAAAATCAGCGTGTAAGGTAACACCTTTTCCCGACCTTTGTTACCATTCCCTCTCAACCTATGGAAGTGACATCCAAGCAAACCCTGAATTGCTAGCAGATTCCGCCCTCTCGGTAACAATTGCAACCACACGGAGTGCATTTGACACAGTGTCAAAGATGTCGAAAACCCCCGGAATGCTAACTAAGGAGGCGGACGCAATAAGGGACTGTATGGAAGTGTTGGGGGATGCTGTGGAAGAACTTCAAAAGTCTAACACTGAAATGGGTCGAATTAAGAACGACAAGAAGTTTGGGATCATGATGAATGATATCCAAACTTGGGTCAGCGCTGCATTGACCAACGAGGATACATGTATGCAAGGATTTGAAGAGAAGGGCGTGTATGGGAAAATGAAGGCTACTGTAAGGGGTAACATTGTAAATATATGTCATCTTACTAGCAATGCCTTGGCTTTGATTAACAGCTACGCATCACTTCATAGCTAAAGATCAATTAATAAGACTGCAGCCCTACATGTTATGTGTGTCTGTGTGTGCGCGAGTGTCGTTCCTAATTACTAGTTACTACTTACTAGTGTGATATCAAAGGCCTAAAGCAGCTACAATCCACATTCATAAGAGGGCCATATATATGTAACTATATGAGCAAATTGTTTGATGATCTTTTATTTAATCCAATTATGAATGAAAACAATTACGTAGTCATTTATTTCAAGGTGACAGCCACTCAAACAGATAATACAATGTACAGTAGCACGACCATAATTGGATAAGAAATGAGATAGCGAGTGCTCAATTTCTGCACTATCGTCTGATTCCTCTCACATTTATTTAACAAACGCCATACTTATAACTTATGAGGTTGCACACAAACTTGTAAATAGGGGATACTCATATATTTTAGCCCAACGGTACTATCGTAAAGAAAATGCCATTATCTAATTGTGCATAAAGTTGCAAGTTTTTGGTCACCGACAACATGTAAATCAACAATGCTGACTAAAATGGGTATAGATTAGAATATAAAAAAATCTCAACTGATTAGCAAACAAAAAACCTGTCGTGTCCTGTATCGGGAATTACAGAGGAGACTTGAAAGAGGGATTTTTGGAATCTGTTCCTTGGACAGTTGAGAATCACCCACTCCTGAATGGAGGCCATTTAGGATGATCGCTTTGGCGGAGACATGTTATGAGTCAAAGATAGTGTGGTACTCGCAGCAAATATCAGCACAAGAACCTCTGCAACATTAAATAATAATCAAACATAATGTCGTGTTTTCTAGTCTAGAAAGTAGTGAGAACTGAGAAGCACCAAAATAAGGGACTTTACCAACGGATATATGAGCAACTTCTATGAATTGTACTCTTTCTTTCTCCCAGCTATTTGCAATTCCATTTTCCAAAACCTAAACATCAACATTTCAGAACGTGTTTCTTCAGTGAATTAGCTTTCTATATACAAACTGAGTTGCTGATATAGGCAACTTAATGTAATGTTGTATTAGCCAAATCATTGGTATGAAAAGCAGAGAAATAACTAACTCCAATAAAGCAGTAATCAAATCGTAGAATAATTTCACATGATAAAGTATTGCAACATTATCAAAATTGCAGCAAATAATTGCCTTTACCTTCAAAAAAATATTCTTCTTCAGTGCACTAACAAGCGAGAGACAGATGGTAACAAATGACAAGATCAAATAAGTCTTCAAGAATGATGACCGGCTACGCCTCCGACCTTCAAGTCATCATACCATCATTATGATAGACAAACAAATGCATGGAAATTGCCAAACGATTAACACAACAAACATCCACATACAAGGAGATAGCAGACAAACCTGATTCCCCGATAATAATTGAGAGAAAGCTGAGAATAACAGATGAAAGGCCCAACAAATCAAGATCTTCTCCCTTAGTCAATGGTAGTGCGTTCAGAAGAGCACCGACCAATAGAATGAGTCCCTACAAGATAATGAATTTTCCATTAAACTAAAGAATAGAAACAAAATTCCTGACTGATGAAAGAAGACAGTTAAGACATTGGGGAACCACGAGTCCACGACAACTTATACGATAGTGGCCCTTCTTTAAGGGCAATGATAACGCCACTACCATTTTCTTTAACGTCAATCAAATTAAAGCTAATTATATGGACATATGACTATTCACTCTCTCACAATTTGAGTGACGTTAGTAAAGACAAGACTGGATTTATCATTTCCCTTATTTAAACCAGATAAGGTAATCACTACTCAGAGAAGTTATTTAGACTCATAAAAAGGAAAGATACCCTTGAGTATATCACTCTAGACAAGCTGATAGATACTCAACTATGATTCACCTATAGCCTATATCTTTCCGTAGAAAAATCATCGACTGTGACAACAATCGTCAATGGCACATATAGCTATGCAGATGTACCCAACTTCACTCGTGACTCCACTCAGCCAATCAAATTTACTGATATGATAGCATGTTCACACTTCAGATCGCCATCAAACATACAAACCCGAAATACACGTCAGATCGCCATCAAAGTTGCCAAATTTTCATACAGAAACTAAACTCCATCAGTTCATCCCTCTCTAAACAAAGGGCATAGATGTCTAAGTTATTACTGCCCTAAACAAAAACCCGCCCTAAAAGATTATAGACTATACATTTACCTAAGTTACACCATAACCGAATTACAAACGAGCTAGTCTAGCTTGATACCGTCTTAAACTTAAAACACATGAAAAATCATTCTACCTATTATTAAATGAACCTTATAGCATGGAAAAATTATGTCCTTTAAGATTAAGACGGTCTCAAATGTCGAATGAGATTTTGTGAATTCAGATTCCTACACTCAATTTTCTAATCCTCCAGTAAAATTCACAATTACACATGGGTTGCATTTCAAATTCAACAAATAAACCCAAATAAGAAGCTAAATTACCTGAATCAATATGATTTGAGAAAGACGAGACTTGAACTTGGCTACTCTGGTGTACCCTTTACATCAAATACCAAAAAAACAAAAATGCATACAATTATTACCATAAATATTCAATCTTTAAGCTATAACCACCAAAAAAACAGTAATAAAATCGCATAATTGATGAAATAAAAAGATGGGAAATTGAAAAAAAAACAAAAAAAAAGGAGTAAATTATGTAATTACTAGAATCAACGACCATGCGGTAGGAAAAATCTGAACCGTCCGTTCCGGTTGGCCTTCCGCCGGCCGATCTCCTCTGTTGCATCTCTCTCTTTCTCTTTCCTTGAGTGGGTCGTTTGTTTTTCTTTTGTTTTCCAAGGTTTTTCCGAGTTCGAACCGAGTCTTGAAGATTGGTTTAGTTAAGTGAGTTGAACTCATCTGTCCGAATCAAATCCGAGTCCGAGTCTGAGTCTTTACCTGAACAGTTTTGGGTCCAACCCAACTCGGATGTGAGTAGAGATGGAAAATGGATAGCATTTGGTTAGATAGAGTCGGATTGGAATTATATCTAGATCGGTATTATACATATGTTGGACCCAAATATGATCCACGTTTGTTGGGTCTAAAATTTTCAAACCAAACCTGAACCCGATTGGTCTACATATGTTGGACTCAAATACGAGCCACACTTGTTGGATCCAACAACTAGTAGTATAATGATAACGGAAAATTCACATGGTACCCCCGAGGTTTGCCATTTTGCACGAAATACCCAAAATTTTGATTTAGAAAACTTTAAGAGGTCATAACTCGTGTTTACGAGATCATAAAGTGACGATTTTTTTTTTTCAAATCGATCATCTTTCCGAGAACTACAATTTGAAAACAAAAAATTATTGTATTTGGATCCCGTAGCTAGGAGTTATTGCATGTCAAAGTTTTTTCTGACCGAACAAACTTTGAACGAGCATATCTCTTGGTTACGAATTCCGAACACGACAATTTTTTTTTTCAAATCGTAGTACTTGGAAAGACGATCGATTTGAAAAAAAAAATCGTCACTTTCTGATCTCGTAAACACGAGTTATGACCTCTTAAAGTTTTCTAAATCAAAATTTTGGGTATTTCGTGCAAAATGGCAAACCTCGAGGGTACCATGTGAATTTTCCGGTAATGATAATCTTCTTCTTGCAAATTATATGGAGTAACTATTTGTCCGAATGTGGAGCAACTATTTGCATAAACACACGCTTAACATAGATGGGATAGACCATATTTACTATCACAAATTCTCATTTGTGACGGACACTATCTGTCACAAGCTTAAGACGGATACCATATTCTCTCATAAAATATCCATCAAGGGTGAGTGGAGAGCACATGGGGGATGCCCACCTTGTCCCCTCTACCCATTTCCTCTCACAAAATACCCGTCGCAAGATCCGATCCGTCGCAAGCAAGACCTACTGATTTACTATTGCTATTGTTGGAGTTAGGTCAGGTTCTTTTTAGCTAAAAAGAACTATATGAACTGATTGGAGCTGAGCTTAATTGGATAGAGCTAAAATAAAAGCTAATTTGAATAAAGGTGAGCTGAATTAAATGGAGTTGTGAAGTGAATAGAGACAAGGGATTAGCAGTGAATTGTAAATAGTGAATTTATTGGCTCAAGACAAGCCTAGCCACATCTAAAGATGACAAACAATGATACGTCCTGAAATTACATACGACACGAACCAAACATTAAATAAATGGATTTGAGTTGAGACTTATTGACTCATTTATAACTCATTTATGTAAGTGAGTCGATACAAACACAACACAAGAATTAGTTAAGTTGGGTTTGGGTCGAGCTCTCTAAACACGAACCGGCCTGAATGACCTATTTGTTAAGCTATGCCTAATTTTTCTTCCTGCATCATACGTATACTTCGACTTTCAAAGTACTTAGGTGACACGAATCCGACACGAAATTAATTAATTACAGCGTTAGGGCTGCTTGATGACCTATTCACGTAAGTGATTCGACACAAACACGATATATGATTAATTGGGGCAGGGGTGAGTTGAAGCGTTCGTAAATGATTGGCTAAAATGGGTCAAATTTTGTTATAAGTTGAAGACGGAGTGACCCATTTAAGAAGAAATGTAACGATAGCAAATTTTCTAAGCTATTACAAGTTGTCGTTAAAATAGTCATATTTGTCGGTTACAATGACGATATTTGGCCCGTCTTTAGTTTGTGACAAAATGTATCCGTATTTGAAAAAATTTGTGTTATGTTAGAGCGTTTTTCCATCTAATTTAGAAGGAAAAAGGTACTCGGCAACCATTAAATGTCAATGAAGTCTTAGGGCTTGCTTGGGATGGGAGTAATTATTACGGGAGTAATAGAGATTAAATGAACTAAAAAATGGAGGGAAGTGACGGGGATTGGAGATGGAAATGGATAGAAATGGGGAAATATAGTGTAATATTTCCTCCATTAAGGGAATAATAATTACCTACCTCCATATGGAGGTAATAATTCCTCCATCAGCTCCTCTTTCCACCCTCCACAATCACCACAAAGCACCAATTTCTTCTTGTTTTAATTCTCATTAGTCCCTTAATAATTACTCTCATCCCAAACAAGCCCATAGTGTAGCCCATTTTAGGTATGCAATACTGTGCGTTAAAATTTGAAATTATTTCAAGAACTATTTGAAACACACTGTAAATGGAATGTCACATAAATCATAAGAGATTATATTGTGATTCTAAGCTCATCACTGTGAGAAATGCCAAACAATTTCATCAGCATTCCTCCGGATGATTGCTTCTTATACATATGAGAAAACAATGTATAATTAGTAGTTTACACATTCATTTTTTAGTCTAAAAGCATGAAAATTAAATTAAGATTGCAAAAATCAATTAGAATGTCCTTTGAAAAAAGCTAATAAACCTACAAGAGGTGCATTAATATAAGTAGTTGGTTCAGAATGAACAAAATCTGCCCTAGAATCCTCATACTGATCTTTAATGTCCGGCCCTCCGACGACAGCACCAACTAACACATTCGGATTAGGATCGCTACGAAAGAAGTATGATGCTCCTTGGCTACATTGGATTTTTTGTGGATGATCTCGAGTAGACGGCAATGATGAACCTCTATGGTGTATTTTTTTCGGATACTTTTTGCCATATCCCACCATGTATGACATGTTCAGTGGATTATGTCCTAGTATGTAGTCGACTTGTCGGCGTGCTAATTGTAGGAGTCTAGAGGGTTTGACGGCCACATTACCGCAATTGATCACCCTCTTTGTACGGCTTGAGAAGCGTGCGTGTACTATGAGTAGAAACGATAAAGCTGTCGAGTGTTGCATGTTGCTTCCTCCTGCTTTGAACATTAGTCCGCCTGCATAAGACGTGAAATCATGATTTAAGTCGTAACTAATCAATAGTTAAGGTTGGAAATAACGGGTTGTAATTTGTAAATGAAAACTACCTGGTGAATAAGAAACGAAGTTGGTTGGTGATTCAGGCAACCCGGAGCATACAAACTTATCAGCTTTGTCGATAAATTGATTACGTCGATCCATGTCCATCTGAATTATATTTTCATGAACAGAACAGATTATGCAGAGCATTCTATCAAAGATTATTAAGCTGGATTAGTAAGTACAGTAACTAAATACTGATAATTACCTTAGAAATAAGTACATAAATGCCAGCATGCTTAGTATCCCAACCAAATTCGGCAAAGCTACCTCCGCTGTAAGGTGGTTCGAGTTTGTGGAAGTTATTTAAGACGTAATTCGAATAAAAGGGTAGTTTTGATGCTCTATACAACCAAGCTGCAGCCCAGATTAACTCATCCTGCAAATAATAAATTTCAAAACCTTGTATAATGCTGAAAATTACATTTCAGTATTTATTGAGTATGCTAATTAAAATTTGATTTATTCGAAATGTCATTTTACCTGATAACCACTGTAATCACAGTAGAAAGAACAAACCCACAATCCAATACTGTCATTATAAGATCCCTGGTATGTATCTGCAAACTTGAACACCTATTTCACCCAAAAAAAAAAAAGTTATCTTAACTCAACATACTGCATATAATCTACAATGACAATTATGCTTTTGTCTCAATTATTAACTTGAACAAAGATGTATACCGTTTTGGCCCTGCTAAGAAGGCGAGCAGCATAAGTACGATTAGAAGCCCGCAAAGCCATGGAAGAAGCCGCTAAAGCAGCCGCAATTTCACCTGAAACTTCAGAGCCAGGGGACGTAGTGTTGACAGCAAAAAAAGTTCTAGGGGTGTCCATATCTTCAGGCCTTTCCCAACAATTATGATCAGCGTGACCCTCGCCAACTTGAGCATATACTACTCCTGGTACGCTAGTGCACTTTAGGAAGTAGTCGGTGGCCCATTGGATCGCCTCGAGGGCAGGTTGGAGGTCCGAGCCCATGAGTTCGTGGAACTCGATCACACTCCATGCTAGCATTGTTGTGGAGAAGGCCATGGGGAAGTTGAACTTGACATTGTCCCCTGCATCGTAATATCCACCTACTAAGTCTATTTGTTTTTTGTTCACCTGAAATTGTCACATATTGATGGTTGATTAGTGTAATTGTTAGGTTTTTAGTACGGTGGGATATTGGTAGAGTATAAAACCAATCTTGGACTCCAACCATCAGCTCAAAGTTTTGATTGAGATGGTTTCTATCATAGTATCAGATGAAAAATGTTTCAAAATTCGCCTACTTTTTAAAATGGATTTTAGGTCACGACGTACGAGTACTACTAAAGAAATTGTAAATAAGAAAGATGTGAACGACCTAATATTTCATAATAATTTCATTAAACTAAACACTATTAGTTAGTACACTAAATAATCTACTTCAAGTCCTAACCTTCACCAACTTTTTCTAAGAGGTAAGAAATTAATATAAGGAGTAATCTCTAAACTTGGTTTACTCATGAACTAATTAGCCATGTAACTAAACTTAATCAAGGAGATAACAAAATAAAAACGTGACAAACCGTTTGAAAACCGTCGCGAAGAGCGGAATCTTGACGCCAAGGCATCCTTTGAGAAGAAGGCAACTTCCCTGACCTTTGTCCTTCAAAGAACAATATGCTCTTAGACAATGCATCACCATAATCATGCTTCATTGTTGCTAATGAGGTTGTTATAATCTGAATTAGTATAAAACACATGATTAATACTATTACACCTTTTCTCATTTTGTTATGTACTCCGTATTACGTAGTAACATATTTTGTGTTGTATAAATAAGGCATATATCAATATATGATTATATGATATATCTTGGAAGAGAAAAAGAAGAAAGGGAAAAGGAGAGAGTGAAGGGAAAGGGAGTTAGGCAACATGTTAATTTAAAGGTTGTGATTTTACTGATTTTTGCGGTTATAACGCCAGGTATTTCCTCTGTTTATAAATTTTTACGTTATTTTCCACATTTAATACCCCTCAACATATGTTAACGTTGTGGTGGTATAATTGTTAGTGACACAAATCTTCATGACCTGATTTAAAATCCGTCAATTTTTCAATAATTTATTAACTAGTATCTCATATACGAGTCAATAACCCTGTATAAGCTATTCTTTTTGTCTCAATCAATTATCTCCATTTTTATTAATTTAATTATGAAATTAAAAGTTAAGCCACTAAGTCGATAACTAACGGAAAAGACAAACATATACGGAAAATGATGATATTTTGAAAGGGACTCAAGTTATTAGGATAAGTTATTGATTTAAGAAGATGTTGTTGTTGATTTTCGTAGTAAGAAGAATTGCAAACGAAATCCCTTGCATCTACGATAACGTACAAGTTGATTGTCAATGCAAAGGTTCAAATGGGAAAGGGGCAGACATTCATGCATCTTCGATCTTTCAGTCAAACGTGCATCATCTTTGTATCGAAGCAACAGGAATTGTTTGTGATGAAAGAAAGTGTACAATGACTTTTATATAAGCTTGGTGTTAGTCAGAAACTGTAAAATTAAATGGACTCATTTACTTTTGAGTCGACCTCCTACACCAAATTCTATAAGCTCGTTGGCTCGCTGCAGAGAACTCCACACTTCGTAAATGGCATATTGACATGAGCGCGTCTATAATTTGCGAGTATGCTTTTGATTTAAAACGAGTTAACAACATCTAATTTTGTGTGTGCATACTTTACTTAGACCCAAACTACCGAGACAAGGGAAGTCAAATAATAATTTCTTCACCAAAGTATATATTCACTTTTTAAATTGTTAAAGAGGTAGGACTCCCTCCCGTATAACTAAGATCCCCAACTACATGTCTACACCTAGCTTATTTAAAACTAGTATAAATCCCGCGCAAATGCGCGGTTTTTTAAATTAAAATATTTCACATTTTCACAATTACATCACTCGTATAACTTTAATTGAAATTTATTTATATAATTTACTATTATTAATGTTTTGTATTAAGAGGTAGAAAGGAGAATGTTGAACATTTTTACTTCTAATAAAATTGTCAGTTTTATCGAAACATCTTTAAATCTATTTGAAAAAAATTATTGTTGTTGTACCATTATATCCACTAAAAGCATAATATAAATATGAAAAAGTGACATTGGTAATACAATCAGATAAGATAAGTGTTGTAATAACTATATTTTGTATAAGCGAAATAATGTTTTTACAAAAATAACCAAAATTTAAATGTTCAGATACTATATATGGAGTGAGATCGATATTAAGTTTAAATGTACGAAAAAATATATATAATTTGTAAATTTTTTTGTTGTAGAAGTCAAATTATCTATCAATACTATTAACTTATTTATGAATACTATTAACTTACAGTACATATGTTCATATCGAAAGACAAAATGATAGAATTATTTGGAAAGCGTTTGCAGTGTTCGTGTTACCATATTTGGATAGCAAAATAATAACTGTAAAATATTTTAATCATATAATACGACAATTTAATTTATGTAACAAAATCAGAAGAATATCCTATAAATATGTCCATAAAAATTGAAAAAATATCATACCATTTTTATAAAGAATATAGTTATTTAGAATAGTTGACCTAATTGTAGATATGATATAAGGAAGTCTATTTATAGAACAAATCATTTAGGCGGGAAAATTTTAGTAAGCTCTTAATCTTTTAGTATAAGGGGATTAGTATAATTAAATCGAGCCGTGAAATAAATTTGAGAGGCCTGGTTCTAAAACGTTAAGTTGAGGGCCCATATATTATAAAAAAAAAAAAAGGTCTTTTGAGAAAAATAGGGAGCCTTGCTGGGGATAATTAAAGCAAGGGCGCTCGCTTCAATCGGTGAACAATGACAATTTTGAAACTTGTAGTGAAACTTTCTAAAGCTTAGTCGACTTTATTTTCTGCCATTACTCGTTTGTCCTCCATGAATTTTTTTTTTGTCTCTAATTGTTAATCCTGGTTCCATCGCTTATTAGTCATATGTAAAACACAAAGACATTGGAGAAAAGGTTATTGATGACCACTTCTGCGTACACTTCTATAGCTCTTTTATTTGGCACAAGATTCCTTAACAATCGTACCTATTTATCATATTTTCTAACGTTTTTATTAGTATACTATTATGGAAAAAAATTACTTATTCTAATATTTTTTCTACCAAATTTTTGTAAGCGGTATGACTATTCAGCAAAACAATGAACAGGAAAGATCTTACAAGGAGGAAAGGAATGTCGTGGCGTGATGACGATCACTGCCCTAAAGTTGAATTTTCCCCGCTCAATACACACGGACTCTTAGCAACCAACCTCCAGGGATACACGACTTCTGAGTCTGAGGTGTATGATAAAGACTCAGATTGAGAACTACTTGCAAACGTTGCCAAAGATCAGTTTGTAAAGGAGTCGTTATAGAGAGAGAAAGAAGATAGAAGAGTTGTTGTATGTTTGATAGTGCAGTAGGCAAGGCCTTATATAAGGGACATGAGAAGGATCCAGAAACTCATTAAAGGTGCCTTAAAAGTTGTCTTTAGAAGACTGTGAAATCAGTTTGAAAATAAAGCAATCAGTGCTGAAGACTGTGTAATCAGTTTTGAAAAGAAAGGAGAATAAGTGACATATACAACCTCCAAAAATAGGCAGTTGGCCCGCACCGCAGGTGCTCTACCAGAGCCTGAGCCCGGCCTGGCCCGGCCCAGCCCGGCGTGGCGTGGCGCGTGCGCTCGCGTGTGGCAATGGAGTCCCTCCACTACTACTCATCTAGTAGTGTATCATACTTGGTCACTTATAAACCATAAATACAAAGGTTATTTTTTCCATGTGGGAAACAAAAACTTCTTTTTGAAGCAATACTTCCAACAATCCCCCACATGATTCAAAAAGGGTTTTTTTAAAAGAGGAACTGATCTATGGCAACAGAACATAAGTCTTGAGATGACAATACCATGTGGGTTTGAATTGTCACCTAGTGCATACAACCTACCTACCACAGCCGTGATGAGTGGCCTTTGGCCTTGAACCCTTCACGGTGTTTTGTGACGGTTAGATGCGCACAAACCTCTAATCAAATTTGCGTTCGTCCTCGCGAAATGTCATAAGAGATTCACATAAGTAAGTCCATCGGGTTTGACTGTCACAAACCATCCTTTTGAAAGGACTATGGACTTATTAAGAGCTTAGCTCATCCTTCCTCACATGACAGATATAACACTGAATATAAAGAAAAGAATACTACATCACTTTAATTATAAATAGGAATGGTAGTAGTATTACAACATTAGATCCTTGTGACTTCGTTTGACCCATTGAACTTAGTTAAACCTAAGTTGGGGATCCCTGTCACAATTCACTCCCAATAGGCTTTAAACCCATTCCTTGTGCTGACTCCAGCACCAATTTTCTGCAGAGGCCTTTCGTGAAAGGATCCGCAATGTTCCTCTCTGTTTTACATATTCCAGTGATATCACATTATTTCTGATAATATCCCTTACTATGGCATGTCTCAAGCGTATATGTCTTCTTTTCCCGTTGTAAGCTTGATAACATGCCACACCAATTGCTGCTTAAGAATCGCAGTGCATTGAGACTGATGGAGCTGGTCTCCCCTACAAATGAATGTCTGATAGTAGATTCCTTAGCCACTCACCATCTTGTTCTGCCAATTCTAAAGCAATAAATTCATACTCCATGGTAGATTTAGCAATACAACTTTGTTTAGAAGATTTCCACGAAATAGCACCACTAGCCAGAGTAAAAACAAATCCACTCGTAGAATGAATCTCATCATTATCAGACACCCAATTAGCATCACAATAGCCTTCTAAAACACAAGGATTTTTGGAATAGTGTAGACCCAGTCCATAGTTCCTCTCAGATATTTCAGAAGTCTAAGTAAAGCATTCCAATGTGACTGATTTGGGCTATGAGTGTATCTGCTAAGACGACTTACCGCATAAGCAATGTCTGGTCTAGTATAATTCATGAGAAACATAACACTACCAATAATCTTAGCATATTCCTCCTGATTTACGCAACTACCTTTATTTTTCTTTAGATGAATACTAGGATCATACGGAGTTTTCACAGGTGCACAATCAAAACAATCAAATTTTTTCAAAATTTTCTCGACATAGTGTGACTGATCCAAATGCAAACCGTATTTAGTCCTAGT